>APFE031490095.1:103451-131448 GCA_000404065.3 Pinus taeda
AGAAATAAAGAAGAGCTCTCAAACTGGTTTTCCCCAAGAGTTGTAGGGGGTTTTTCCAGAGTCACATTGACCAAAAATCACTATATTATTTTCTGTGTGAATGTCATAATTTTGTTGTGTTTTATTTCTGCAATTGCAACAGTCGTAAAATTTCTAAATTTGTGTTTTTAGAAAATATTGTCATTTCCAGATTTTAGAATTTTTATCATGTTTGGATTTAAAACTAAATGCATGGAGTAATAAGGAAAACTGATAACCGAAGTGGAGGTTGAAATTTCTTCACAAAGATATGGATGGAGTGGCCTTGGTATTGAATGTGCACAAGGGATAACCTTCACAGCTCTAGAAGATAGAGTGCATCATAAAGAAGAAAATCTAGGAATATAAGTAGTTTAAGCCTAATGGTGTCAAGTCCCAAAGATTTTAGACTTGATTTATCTACAAATACACTATGCCATCTACATTGTCACTAAAATCTTCAAATAAGTCTCTCAAGGATGTCATGTGGCATACCACACATGTTTCAAGCAATTATGCATCTCTCCAAGAAGTAAATGAAGTGTGGAGCAAATCTTCAGTTACTCCAATAATGCTATGCCAAATAATCTAATGAGTGAATTTAGGTGCTTTACCTTTTGCTAGATCTAGTGCTTTACCTTTGTCTTATTTCTAATCTTGTTTATCTTCGATCTTCTCCCAGGGGATTTTGCATGTTGATGCATCATGTCCCTTTCTGTTGCAATGAATGCAATGAAGGTCAAGTCCTTCTCCTTGGTGGTGTCTACCCCCTGCATATGTAGTTCTTTATTCCATGTCCTCTTTTACTATTTTCTCCTCTTGAAGAATCATGTGACTGATTCTTCCCTTTCTAAGCAAGACTTATGGTCTCTCTAATGGGTTGAGTTGTCTTCCTTTTTCCAAAGGCTTTCTTGTATTTTGCAACTTTTTCCACAAAAGAGTCAAATGCAATGTTGCACAAAGTAGGGATGTTTTTTGTAAGCAAGGTGTCGAAAGCGTGATTTTCCAAAAATCTTCGAAAGCGAAGCGTCTCAGAAGCACGTGTGTGTGTGTGTATTATTTTGCATGTATATTAAAAAAAATACATAATGCCAAAAGTTGCAAAATATATGAAAACATGCATATTTGTACATAAATCAAGATAGAAATGGCATCTATAGTACATTAATGATTAATTATTTGAGCATCAACCATCTAGATTCTAGCAATTATCAACAAACATCAATTTTTTAAGCATATCACAAACAATATAAGGTAGAAAGTATCAAATTTTTAAGCATATAATAGAAAGTAGACCATTAAAAAAACATTCAAATAACTTATCAAGCAACTGACAACATGACCAAATAGTAATGTTTACAAAATAGGCCACCACCATATGCACACTGAAGTGGGGAGACTGAAAAAGTTCAAATTCACAAACTAGAGTCTAAGACTCTAATCTATCATCCATACACTATGACAAATATAGTAAATTATGAATATATCTACTAATCTTTGCTCCTTAGTACACCACCATGATGGTTGCATGGGCCTCCATGTGATGGCAGTGAAGTAAATTGTGGTTGTGGAACTGAAGATGAAACCCTTGTTGAAGACTTAAACATGGGAACAATGGCACTAGATGGGGGTGGCATCTCAACATGATCATCATCATCCTAGATAAGAGAATCCTCCAATTGCTCCAAATACAACACTCCATCCTCCAAATTATCCTCCCTTGGATTTTGTCCCAAACCTTTAAATATTTATTTGTCTTTGCCTCCTCATAGTAACGAGACAACAATCGCAAGTTGTGATGCACATAAATCAAGTTCTCTACCCTATTTACATTCAACCTGTTTCTTTTGACTTTGTGGATGAAACTATAGGTGCTCCAATAACTCTTTGCAAAAGAAGTGTTCACCACCTACGAGAGCACCCGTATTGCCAAACATTGTAGATGTGGAGGAGCATTGCATGCATGTCCCACCACTCAAGTGAAGACAAATTCCCTTGATCTCTAAGTGTATGATTGGCCCCAAAGGCACCAGTGCCAAGTGGCAAGGATGTAGTTGCTCAACTGTCTCTGTATTGTGTCACATTCTTCTTCATCAAGGACTAATTTATCCAATGCTTCCATATAACCAGCTTGAACTTCTAGATCTTGGTGTGGTTTTCTTTTTCTCCCCCCACCAGGTGTTGGTGATGAAAGCTATGATACAATATAGTATTTAGGTGTGAGAACATATGCTAAGGCATGCAATGAAATGTTTAGCATTTCCCATCGTTTTTCCACCTTTGCAGGAATATAATTACACAAGTTGATATCTCTAGGCTCAACAATGTCTTTAATCTACCCCAACATGCTATCCATCTGCTCATGCACCTCCCTATTTATTGACCAATTTGAATATGCAATCTTTGATCATGTAATAAATTGGCTTGGTGAATTGCAAAACATATTTAACCTGTGACCAAAAGTGGTTGTTAAGAATTATGTCCTTCACTATATTACCACCATCTCTATCAATGCTCATGTCATCCTATGAATCACGTGTCACAATAGCACTTGCTTGTCTCACCTTCAATAGGCGCCTAGAGGTGAGGAAATAGCTTGCAAATATAGTTTTTGCAATCTTAAGCAACTACAACTTGGAGTAAGTGCCATAAAAGTAATTGACCCTTGTATGCCCTGTGACAAATTTAATTAGTTGCTTCCCTCTCTTGTACAATTGGTTAATCCATCAACATTTTTTATGCTTCACAAGATCATGCATCGATAGGTTCAATGTGCGCACCAAGCACTTGGACCGAAAGATGTGTCGACGATGTCGCTCAATGATTTTTCCTACTCCCTTACAAATTGTTGCATTATCAGTGTTTACTTGAACCACATTATTAGGACCTACATCATTAATACTTTTCAATAGGAGATCTGCAATGTTTTGATGGGATACAGTGATGGAGGAGTCATGACAAGGAACATTGCATCACTAGTAGAAGCACCAAGAACATTTATCAAATGTTGTTTTCTAACATTTATCCAACCATCTAATGTAATAGATATCCCATAATTCCCCCCCCCCACAATCTGTAAACTATGTCAAAGGTTTATGAATCTTTGTTTTTTCTATGTCTAATAACAAAGTTATAGCTTTCTCATAGTTGGGGCTTTTGTTTCCTTTTGGGGCTTCAATGATGGCCTTAACCAAATCATGCTAGTAGGGAAAGTGAAGCACATAGAATGGTATACTGCAAGCACAAAGAAACCACACCACTTTTGCATCCACATCATCCTTCCAACCAATATTTAGGAAATCTGATATTGTTCTTCTAGATTCAGATGTTCCATAAATTCCAAGAGGAGATGAAGTGTGGATGCCGCCATCAAATCTAGAGGTTACAAATGCATCGAACTAAAGTTTTTGTTTCTTACTTTGTCTTTCTTGTGAAGCCTCCTCTATTTTTATGTATTTTTTCCTTTGGTCGGTTGATACCTTAGGGAGAACTGAGATCCCTATGGCACCCTTATTGTCATCACTCTTCATTACCCCACAAAGATGTCTTCTCAAACAGATATATGAACCACTATAAGGTTTTCCACTTTGACAATCATGAGGGCATATAAATTTGAAGGTTCCACCACTTCTCCCCCTTCAAGCTTTGTAACAAATTTCCACAAGGGTGACAATGAAGCTTTTCCCCTTTGCATTTTATTTCCCTCTTCATCTCCTTCCCCTTCAAACCCTTCCTCCTCATCATACATTGGTTCAACCACTATCCTCTTCTTCCATTTCTTCCCTTTGATTCCTACCCCCACCAACACCATGAAAACAAAGCTAGGATGGACAACCTACAAGAGAATGAAGAAGGAGGAATGGGAAAGAGTAGGAGAGGAGGAAATAAAACACAAACAAGAAATACAAAAAATTGAGAGAGTTGGGATTTGCACTTACCTCTTTAGCTCTTGAGAAGTTGAGGTAGATGATAGCCCTTGTTATCTCCTCCAAGCTCATCCTTCTTCACTCCTCCAAGCTCTTTGTTTCTCTCTCCTCCAAATTATCACAAATCTACTCTCAAAAACCTACTCTCCTTTGGCTCTTAAGAAGTTGAGGTAGATGGCATCCCTTGTTATCTCCTCGAAGATCATCCTTCTTCACTCCTCCAAGCTCTCCTTTTCTCTCTCCTCCAACCTCTCACAAATCTACTCTAAAAAACCTGCTCTCTACTTTGGTCTCTTCTCTTCTCTTCTCCAAGATCAAGCCAATGATGCAACAATGAGGAAAAGAGTGGGGGAAGAGGCCTTCGAACCTCATCCTCCCTCTCCATAACTCACACTTAACTCACCCTAGGCCCACCCAAACATTGGTTGAGGCAAAAATAAAACATTATAAAAAAATGATCTTGCAAAGCCGTGCATGTTCCTCTGAAACCACTCAAGAACCATGTCGAAACCATGGCAAGACCATGCATGGACCTATAGTTTCGACTTGAAAAATCATGCACGAAACCGTCATGATTCCAAAAAATTAGGAAGCATGTATTTTTTACTGAAGCATGGTTCTAAAATTAGGAAGTTTGGTTCCACACAATTCGCAGTTCCAACCTCTAAACCATAGAGGTGATTCCTACAACACTGGTCAAATGTAATAAACTTTAGTTGATTACTAGCTTGCAGGTATTGAAAATAGCGAGAGTATGTAGGGTAGAGGGCCTTGACGAAGTTTGTTAGAGGAAGAACTATCATCACTCTATGGCATCTATGTCATGCATGATAGCTTTGATCTCATAAGTCAAGGCCATGGGAACATCATCCCTCAACTCTAGGTTGAAGAGTTTCACTAATAGTTGCAAAAGATCTAATTTTGAGCGAGTCATACAAATATTTTAACTTCTTTAGAGCACCATATGAATCTTTAATGGAAACAATATTACAACTCACCTCTTCATTTACTAATGCAAGATTCAGGGCATAAGATTTATTGTTTTTGGTCTTTCATGTGGCTAGCTCCTTATCTGATGCGAATGTTTTAGGTCCACTGTCCTCCTCTCCTTCCTTGCTGGCAACTTCTTCTACTTCACAGATGCCATTCCACAAAACATTAAAAACGAGATTATTATTGATATTTTTGGACCACCCTTTGCAGTTCTCCTTGTCAATCAACACCACGCCAACAATAGAGATGAGAGAATGCATCTTCAACATAGCTTTGAGCTAAGGTCTGGTAAGCAATATCTCTACAATTACAATAATCTTTGGCTTTTTCTTGAATTTTAAATTGGAAACAGCATAGAAGAGAACATAAGGTCACACTTCAATATTCTTGGACAAGGAGATATCTTGTTTGTTTGGCCATCCTTCATGTTACAAAATCATCAAAATAAAGATGTGTTTCACAACTAGAACAGGTCCCTCGACATCATACAAGCCTATCTTGTGGTTGAAGTTAATAAGTCCAAACAACGATCCTAGTCCAAGAGCTTCCAACACTTGAAGAAGCTCTTCACAAGCTCTGAAAACTCTTCAAACATTGACAAGTCAACTACAGCAAATATATCAAATAAGCCCGCGTGCAACATTAATTCAAGAATCACCTATTGTCTCCCTACAAGATATTGAGTTGCCATATACATAAATACAACCAAGTAGAATATGTTCACTACCATGTAATAGATATTTCATGGAGCAAAATTCCTCAAGTTTAGATGTCATGGACAAGCTAGAATATGAGCATCCCAATAGTGAAGGTACACCTTCACTTTTCATTTTCAGGTTATATGAACAAAAGAATAGATTTGATAAGGCTTCAAGTTATGATCTTACCCCATGCAGGGAAGTTGGAGAATGCATAAGTGATGGCAACTTATCCTTGTAAATTTGATGTTGGGCAGGTCAAGAGTCAAGGAAGCAAAATAAGGAAACATAGATGAAGGAAACTATGGTCGAATGCACGAAAAGTGTCAATGGATATCTTTGGATAGCTTGGGTACCTGTGGATTGGGTGCCCTCAAGGCCTGGGCTACAAGGGACCACTTGACAAAAACAACATGAACTCAAGTGAAAGCAACCATCCATCAAAGACTAAGATCATGTATGCATCTAAGCAGACCAAACTTGAATGTTAAAGGCATGTTAATACTTCAAAGTTCAAACGAGGATCATCTTCCGATATCTAGACCAACTCCCGCAAACATGTTTCCTCCCTTGGTAGAGGTGGATAATGGTCAACCCTATTAGGTGCTTCCAACTCTCAAGGGGTGACAGTTCCAAGGTCCACCCCTTGGTCCACCCCTTAATCAATAGGGGTTAGTGTAAATGTATGAAATGGAGGGAAAAAGGTTTCATGGCCAAGTGCCATGGTCAAAGGGACCAGTAGATGGGGAGTCCACATTCTGAGTGTATGAATGTAAAGGAGGGAGTAATTGTGAAGGCATGAGTTACCCACCTCGGCCTTCTTTTTCTAGCCCTCTTGTGTGCCTTGTACTTCTTGTAATGCTTTGTATTACCACATATAACTCAAGGGTTGGAGCTTGCTCTTTATGATGTAGCATTTATATTACCCCTTATGATCAATCAGTTTATTGCTTATCAGGGTTGGGACATGCAACGGCTCCTTTTGATGTGAAGGAGCATCATGCGCTCGGGCACTGGATGATGGCTAATGAGGAGGGTCAAGCTCATGCTAGGCCTTTTCCCACGCACTAACTCAAGTCCTTGGCCATCTTTTACATTTTGATTTGTTTCCTTTTCTTTCTTTGTGGCCATGATATGATTTTTCATTCTTTTAGCTGCATCAACCTCCAAGACAATAGTTTTTCAACCCTAAATATGAGCGTGTGGGTGCCAAATCCCAAGCAACCAATGACAAGTTAGACCCAAAGAATGAAGGTGAGATATGGGGCTTGTAATGGGCGTTGGAAAGTGTCAAGTATGGTATAGGGGATGATGAACACGCTATCTCAATCATGGCTTTCCAAGTAGTGCCCCTCTTATAACCCTAAGGCCTTCAGTTATGTCCCACTAGATTAGGGCTAAAGATAACCCCCTTGCCAAATCCCAAGCAACCAATGACAAGTTAGACCCAAAGAATGAAGGTGAGATATGGGGCTTGTAATGGGCGTTGGAAAGTGTCAAGTATGGTATAGGGGATGATGAACACGCTATCTCAATCATGTCTTTCCAAGTAGTGCCCCTCTTATAACCCTAAGGCTTTAAGTTATGTCCCGCTAGATTAGGGCTAAAGATAACCCCCTTAACCATACTAAATGCCCAAAACAAACAATTATAAGCACCCAATTGCAAAATTATCAAAGTACCTTTTGAATAGTAGCCCACCTTCATCCAAGTATAAATGTTGGATGGTGAGAGGCACATGGTTGATGCGAATGGAGGAGGCACATGGCATACCATTGTCAAATAGTGGTTGTTGAGGCCGTTGGCTGGCTGGATATCTGGTTGGCTGTCAAATGTTATCCATTTTGGTGGGTAATAGGAACCACATTGCATTGGGACATGTGAATGGACTCAAGAACTGTGAATGTTTCCAATGTTAGACTGCCATATATGAGAATTATTTGAGGGATACTGCACCAATTCCAAGGCCACATACAAACTCTACTAACACATAACCATGCGGAAAGACATAGATCACTTTGATGTGACCTAGACTGGCCCATACATTGATGATCACCCCTACAAAAGCAGGTTCCTCTAAAACCATGAGTTCTCATATAAGCCCATCCAAGGCCCTCCAATCCTATCCAGGATGAAAGAAGCCAAAGATGAACCCAAAGGGACTGGCCATGGTCTAACCAAGCAACTCTAAGACACATAATACAAGACCTTGCATGGTTGTTACAAGACTTTTGACTTGTGGCCTTGGGCTTACAATGGCAGTGAATATGCTGCAAAAATTCATATGTACCCTTGCTGACACAAGGGGTAACCAGACCAACAACATAGTGGGATGTAGATCCTGAGGATGCTTTCCAAATCTATGAAGAGTTCCAGCTCTACATGCAGTATTGGTTAATGTATCATTAGATAATACTTGGTTGCAGTTGCAAGGCAATGATAATAACAAGGGAAAAGAAAGTGATGCTTGGGCATTTCTGGATCAGCTTCATGTAGAAGATCTGGAATTATGAGTAGCTTCAGCCATCATGCTAGTATGGACATATTGAGTCAAGAACTTTCTATTTGGTATTTTGTTTTCATATTCGTTAACTTACTTTGAGGCATTTTTCCATTTGGCACCCACACTATGTATTATTTTGAGCATTTTTTTATTTTAATCAAGTCATCCATGCTTTTAATAACTTTTCATTTGGATATATAATCTATTAATCAGTTTTTCCTGACTTTACCCCTTGCTATCATATGCCATAGGTTTAACTTTATACTTGTAAGTTCTCGGTTTCAACCTTCAACTTTATGTCTACGTGGATCTAAGTTCTTTCAACATTGACTTTCAAATTCTTAGTTTAATAGTTTAGATGATGCTAAATTTAATCATAATGTCAATTTTAAAAAAATTTATGTATACAATGATAGAAATTCTCATTATTTTGAATTTTGAAGTTAATACATTTTGCTTTGCAGCACTCCGTAACATGTTCTCAGATTTTGTAGTTTAAAGTTTAAATTTTGAAGCTTAAAAGTTACATTTCTTTGAAGTTTGGATATTTTTCACTTACCATGGATAGACAAAATGTTGAAGGAAATGAAAATCCCTTGTTGAGGTTCATGAGAGTTTCATTGACTGGTATCTATTTGAAGCATTCACTGCATAGGTGAAGCTACTTGAGAGTTAGAGTCACTATTGAGGTTCATGAGAGTTTTATTGATTGTATCTATTTGAAGCATTCACTGCATATTCAATGCTATGCCTTCACACAATACAAAAATAGAAGAAGCTAACTCCATTTAGTTTGGCTGCTTTTCTCAAACAAGAAAATCCTTAATATCATGCATCGTTATCCTCACCCATCAAAGCGTTTAAACTTTACTGTCTTGGAAATTCATCCATATATGGAGAACACTCATTAGTAAAAAGTTAAAACAAACTCATTCTCTACGACTGATCCTGCATCTTAATCACTAAAAACCTTCAAGGACTGAAAGACACAACACTGAGAAAAATAAATATTGGTCCACCCATCACATAATTATCAGGTGTTCAATCAGTTAATATAGATATATATGAAACGGAAAGGAATTGATCTCACCAAACTCCATGGTTGCAAGGTCGAGGATATCACCCAGTATATCAGCGACCATAACACTAGATGACATAATGGTTCTAACAAGTTCTTTCTGTTCAACATTCAATTCTGAAGTCTCCAAAGCTTCTGCCAGTCCCAAAAGACCATTCAGTGGAGTCCTTATCTCATGTGACATAACAGCAAGGAATACATTTTTGGCCTGAATGGCGTCTTCTGTGTAAATATATGAAGAAGGCAAACATTTTGTTACTCTAGCACATCAAATTGAAAACAAAATGACACAATGCAAGAATATATAAAGAAGCTGCTCAAGCTTAACAATAGCAAGAAATTCAGTTGATTATGGTTCTATTAATGTTAACGATTCTAAATAGATGTGCTAATTCAGAATATTGAGCAGAAATTTAGAATTTATAGCTTCAATATGCATGCATCCATGTTGAAGAATCGTAATGCCACAAGAAGTCGATGCCAGTGGATGGAGTTTAATTTACAAACATCACAATCTCTCTTAATAAATCCCAAAATATTTGAGGCAGACATATATTTAACACATTTATTTCTGAATGAAAGAATATTACTTTTCAATTTTAATCCAAAGCAGATATCACATGCGTATTATAAGGTAAAGATGAGTGAGCAGGTCTACAGTTCAGTAAACAAACTGAAACACTAAAATTCACAAGCTTTATAGCTCCATCCAACCAAGAAATAATACAGCTAACATACACAAACCTGTAAGCTTCATTGCTTGACAAAGTTCTTCTTCCATGGCCCTCCGTGCAGCCATCTCTGCCTCTAATCTCCGCAAGCATTCCTTTAATTTCACCTGCAAGTAGAGTACTAAAATAAATATTTCTATAATTACCAAAGTCACTATTAGCTTTCACACCATAGGTCGCCAAATTATTCAACACTTCACCAGATTCCCAATAAATCTTAAAACGTTCCTCGACTTTACTAAGTTCAATAAGTACAGCATTTTTCCATTTTCCAGCAAAACATATAGCCATACTTGATTAATGCTCCATTGCAAATTGAGTATTATCATTTATGATTTATCTGGTCAAAAAACTTTGTTCCGATGACTTCACAACTACCCTTAGCTCAATTGCCGCAGGCTATATTTAAAATGCAAAAACTTGATATAACAACCCCAATGACATTAAGTTTTAAAAAAAAAAAAATCATTTAAGAAAGTGTTTTCACGTGACTTGTCTAGTAAAACTAATATTATTATTATTAACATTACCTGTTCAGTAATATTGACAGCAACCATGGAAACCCCAATAACTGTGCCCTCCTCATTGAAGTGGGGAGTAGCATTAACCCACCAGACCATATGATCTTTGTTGGGCAGATGAATGGCTACATCTTCTGTTTGAGGTTTCCCAGTCTCTAAAGCTTTCAATTTCAACCTAACTCCCGCAGTTTCTATATGGAACATAACCTGCACAACATTTGGTTTGATCAACTTTAGTGAATCCACTCTAAGCTAAAAGATAACTCGTAGAGAAATTAAAATGGCACACTACACCTGCATGTGCATCAAGAAAAATGTTATTGCAGATAAGCAGAAGGATAGCCGCTGTGAATTGGCTCTAATCTGCCTGGGAGGAAACCACAGCTTATATTCAGCACGCCATTGGAGAAACTCATGACAGACACGTCATATTCAAACAAATTGACTGGCTAAAAACTTTTACATCTCTTGAGCATACAGAACCAAGGAAAAGGGGTAGCCTGAGATGACAATAGTGTATCATAATAGAAAGCTTTCCTAGAAGGATATTTTGGTCACAGTGACACAAATAATTCTAAAAAGACAAATGTATTAGTTTTTGTAGCATCGGACAGGTGTTTTAGTCTTGATTTGCCTCTAAGAGACTAAAGAACACGAGATCTCCAAAACCCAGAAAAAGTTTCACGAGATAAGCTTGTGAAACGCCTCAATTAAATTAATTTATCCGTAATTTCAAAAATGCCTAAGTCTAACTTAGGAAAATTGATTAATTAATTGAGGATGATCGAGAATGCTCTAGAGACTCACATGGATCGTGTCTAAGATGATCTTAGTCATTGATGAGGATCTAATCATGGCTGTTGAAGCTCTAGCGAGAGATTATAAGAGCAGATCGATGGGATGATGAGAGACACAAGAGGGAGAGTGAATTATCTAGGCAGTGTGAATTTCCCGATGCACAGTGATTTAGTGAGGGAAGAATTCAAGCCAATGGAGAAGCATCAGTGATTCAAGGAGCAGCAAAGAGAATTCTGGAGGAATTTCCCAGCAGATTTCCAATGCCGAAGAGGCAAGAAAGAGGGGGGCCACATTATTCTACAACAAAGTCATCTAGGCAGTGCGAGTGAGCCAAAAACCTTGGTGTGAGTGCCAAGGAGAGATCGATTCAGTGGTTGAAGGTCGAGAGACCACCCAGAGGGCAGAACGAATCATTTCCAGAGACAGAGGGACGTTAGACGGCCCTATTGGACGCAGTTTCAAGGGTTGTCCAGACTTGCGCAGGCCAGCAATGCGAGCATTCAATAGACAGTGTGAGCACGCAAAAAGGAGAAAGGTTGATTTGCAGAGGGGGAAAATTCTCTCCCATAAATTTTGACAGATTATTTGACGGAGAGTTGCCAATGAGGCATCTAGATTATTGTACTTAGATTTTTATTGCTGCATAATAATAAAATAAACCCTCATTTGTTGCACTGGTTTTCCCTGCGGGGGTTTTCCGGAGACATTAGTCCAAAATAACAATATTAATTGTGTGCTTGAATTTCTCAGTTCTAGTTTATTTTTTCTGCAACATATTTATTTTTTGTGAAGAATTGTAATGATATTTATTTGATATTAATCAAAAAAATTAATAAATTGATAATCAGATAGGAGAATAAATTCCAGTAGTTGCAATTTAAGGAATTTTCACATGGTATCAAAGCGTGTTTGACCATCTCTGAAGCTCAAAGGCAAGAAGAAGAGATTGTGCAGTTTCAGAGGGAGAACTAAAGCACTCTATTCAGATCTGCGCAAGCCAAGCCAAGCCAAGGGTTCGATTAGCAGAGCAAAAAATTGATTTCCAGTGGAAAAGCTCATTTTTGCTCCAGATTTGTGACCACAGGCAATGGTATTGCCAGGTGGTAATTCCAGTAGGCAAATTACTAATTAGTGATTTTGCAAAGCAGATTTATCAGATCAGGGCGCAGAAGATTTACAACATGTGTTGCAATTGCATATTTGCGCAAGGTAGGAAGAGAAAAACACACTGAAGAGAGAGGATTTCTAGATTTTCTCAGATTTCCAATTGCAGTAGCAAGCTCACGAGTCCAACTAGTGTGAGTTGTTGGAGAGGATTTCCAGAGGCAAGCAGATCTACACATTCTAGAGAGGAGTGTGAGTAGCAGAAGAGAAGCCGCGTAGGAAAGGAGGAGGTTTCCAGGCTTAACCTCTAGCTTATTTCAATTTCGCAGGGATGACCACCGTAGGACTCAGGGATCAAGATAGACTAGATCAAGCCTCCAACTTTGGCATATGGAAGGCTAGAATGTCATTCCTGTTAGATCAGTATGGTCTAAAGGAGTATGCAAAGAACACTATTGCCATACCTACAGATGCTCAGCAACAGGCAACGTACGAGAAAGAAATGGCCAAGGCTAAGAGGATGATCCTAGATGGCATTCAAGATCATATCGTTCCACATATTTCTACACTAAACACAACAAAGGAAATGTGGGATGCAATAGTAAAGTTGTATGAGAATCCATCGGAGAATCAAAAGATGATTTTCAAGGAGAAGTTGAGGACCACAAGAATGCAAAAGGGAGAAGGCGCTACACCCTAACTCACCAAGATTCAGAATGTCAGAGGTGAACTTGCAACCATTGGAGAAAAAGTTAATACCATTAGATAGTGAGCTAATCAGAACAGCTCTCAATGGTTTCACCAAGGAGTGGCATACTTTTGTCCAAGTTATTTATGGGCGAGATATGCTACCTAGATGGGATCTTCTGTGGAGTGACTTCATTGGGAGGAGATGAGACTTAGCCTTGCGAATGGTATTTCTAGCAACAACAGCAAGGGACAAAAATAGGAGGAGGAGGATGAGGAAAACGTAGCCCTTGCATCCAAGGGAAAGGAGAATAAGGGTCCTAGTCGGGGACAAGGCTCAATGGGAGGAGAGCAAAAGAAGAAAGATATGTCAAAGATCAAGTGCTTTGGGTGCGGTGAGTATGGCCACTATGTCACCCAGTGTCCTCAGAGGAAGAAGGACAAGAAGCAAGAGCAAACAACAGCTTTGGCAGAGATTGATGAAGTAACCACCAGATTGGAGGAGTTTGCATTGATACTTATTGGGTAGTTGGCATTGCCTGAATGGCTAGTGGTATCTTCTGTGTTGGCATTGATGTCAATCAAGCTAGCATTGGTCTCAGGGGGAGTCCCACAGTTGTTGTTGTCTCTTATAGAGAATCATCATAACATCAGGCTTATTGGGGAAGCCATAATATGATGACTATGTTGGACGAGAGTCCCAGGCTTTGGAGGTGATTCTGCCTCAAGAGATCAACTCAGATACCCTTGGAGATTATGCAATTGGATAGTGCTCGTAAAGAGCTTTCCAACTATATATTGAAGTCTGCAAATAGGCCTCCTGAATCACAACTAATTATCAATCAAAGTTGAGGTGCCTCAAAGTTAGATGGCAGAGTTAAATGTGGCCTTGGGTCAAAGTGGTGACCAAGTTTGGTAGTCGGGCAGAGTTGGTGGAGCCTTTTAGCGAAGCCGCTAAAGGAGAGCCAAGTGGACGTGGCATGGACAGCAAAACAGCGGAGAAGCACTTCATTGGCCTCAGGTAGAGCCAACTTGACAGCTTGGCCCAGCAGGGGAAGACCGGCAGATTTGTTAAAGCACTCAATCAGAATGAGCGGAATGACGCTAGTAGGTAACGCCATCCCGGCAGAGTCTGCCGGGAGGTATTCACCCAGCGTGATTAAAAGGGGCACACAAGTTTAAGTGCTGGGATATAAGTTGTCAAGCCACGGAGGAAAGCACGAACCAATGAGAGTTGAGTGAGAGGTCCCCACTCCAATAGCTCAACCCGCAGAGGGCTATCCTGGAGGGATTACAAAGCAGCATATGATGGAGAGTTGGCTTGACGGAAATGAAAAACAAACCAAAAAAAAAAAAAAATTATGAAGGAAATTGGTTAAAAAACAAGGCCTCGGGGACCCTTTCTCTCTCCTCTCTGATAGGGACAAGTGGCAGCATATTATTGGCTCTCAGGAGATGGTGTAGACCGATGACGTCCGCATCATGTGGTCCAATCGGAGGTGGACATGTGGCAAGCAGTTTTGACATTTTCGAGTACCCAAAAGGCCCATTTTTGGGAGACACATGGACCACTCATAGGTTGACACGTGGCATATCTGACATCAGCATGATGTAATCCTACTGGTTGGAGCCCCCTGAAGTTTCTAGGTGCACAAAGTGGAAGTGTCGGGTAACAGGAGCCAGGACACGTCGACATTGACAGGCAGGCAGCCAACAAGCAATAAGAAGTGAGCGGGCGAACCCCGCTTACAACTAAGCCTGCCAAAGCATTAGCCCAAAAGTTTATGCGCAAGGCTACAGCTATTGGGCTGACAAGGCTTTTTGACAGAGCGACAGCCAATTAAAAAGGTGTCGGATGGTCCCATAGGACAATTAAGCCCACCAAGAGGAGCCCGGAGGATTTTAAAGATAAGGCAAGCAAAAGTGTCAGGAGGAGGTTGTCGGGCCACAATGGAACTGACATGGCAATATGGCAGTCAGCAACCAATGAGAAGCAGTCCTAGTGAACCCCATTGACAGCTAAGCCCGTAAGAATAAGCCTGGAGGTTTATTATAAAAGCACAAACAAAAGCGTCAAGATAGAGAGAGCTCTGGCCTTAGCACTGGCGCTTGGTCATTTCACGTAGAAATAAGATCAAGGGAACGGAACATATAATAAAAGGAATTCAGCCCGCAACGGGCGTAGAGCAGCTTAGCTCCTAAAGGCCTAGTCGGTGATCACAGGCAGCGGTCCTATGGCGGAAATTCGAGCTAGTGCTAGCGCGAAAGGAGCTTAAGGCCAAAATAGCTTTTGGCAACATTGTTTAATAAAATAAAAAGGGGTTGAGGTAAGTTAATTTGGCAATGCAGTTTTAACAAGGCCTGTGGGTCTATAGCAAAATGCTTAGGCACTTAGATGAATGAGTCGACAGTTGAGTAAATTTTCATAGCAAGGTTGGTGACTGGATTAATGGCAACTGCAAAGTTTGTTCTGAGAAGAAGCAAGTCTCCTCTACTCTCACTTGCCTGCCATAAGAAATTAAATTGATAAGATCATTGAGTGCAGTAAGATTTGATTACAGAAGGACAGTGCAATGCTTGAGATACATTTTATGTTCTGTGGGAAATTAATAAGCATGGGGAGCTTTGTTGTAGTGAGCAGTTTGACTAAGAATTTATTCTCAGTATGGGAGACACTCAAGTGCCCATTCTGTGGTTTAATGCAGCTGCAATAGTTGAGTAAATGAAGCCCATTCCCATAGTTTAATGTGGTTGCAAAGGTCAGACAATTTGATGCAACAACAGCATGAGTAGGTATTATGGTGCACGCCTTAGTCAATATGGAGGACTGCATCATTCCTAGTACAGTGAAGGAACAAAATAGTGGATTGTAGTAGTGCAAAGGAGGGTATGCAGCATTTGTGTCGAGACTGAGTGTGTGAGGAGCAGGGGCTAAGTATCGAGAGTTAATTGTTTTTACAGTGGCGCTGAGGGTAGAGACCAGAGCTTGGAGAGCAGTGAAGAGGGCAATGAAAGTGGAACTGCAAAGCAAAAGTGAAGGAGTTGGTGCAAAAATAGATCATGTTTATATTTCTTGAGCATTTGTTATAGCCCTCTGTTTTCAGTTTGAAAATTGTATGAAAAGCATAACAATGGCTAGAGCAGGTAGTGGTCTGCATTCATAAGAGGTTGGTGCCTCTTGGCAAGTAGTGGCTTGCTATGTTAAGGGGGTTGGGGCCTCTTGTGAATGGGTGCTCACAAACAAATTAATGTAATTAAGTAGGTGTTTAATTTACATCATAATAACAAACAGATTGGTGGTTTACTCCCTTTGGGTTTCCACGTAAAAAATACCTATGTCAATATGTGTCTGCTACTCAAATTAATGGATTGCATGCTCATACGAATGATTTACATTGTTGTACATATGTTGTTTTGAAAATGCTCACATAACTAATTGACAAGAGTGAAGGAGAGTAAAGAATTAAACTTAAAGTTTTAAAATCTCCTAATTATTGACTCACCCCCCCTCTCAGTGATTCCTTATTCCAACAATACCGATGCATATCAAGCTAGGTAGAGTCCAGCACAGTTGCAATAAGGTGATCAGTTCTAGATTGTTGCAGCGGGACCATCACCTTCGCTACAAGGGCCCACAGTATCACAGTAGCAAGATTCAGTGTCAGCAGAGCTAGTTGTAATCAATACACACAAAATAATGCAAAGCTAGCTACAGTGACACAATGTTAGCAGGATGTAGTCAAATGACAATTGCAGAACTAGTTGCAGTCAATACACGTGAGGCAGTTGCAAAGCTAGTTGCATTGAGACAGGCAGTGTGAATTGCCTAGTTGCAAGATGTAGGTGCAGTTCCAACCAAAAGATTCCCAATGCAGAGTTACGTAGTCCAGTTTCCAGTGAAGGGAGTCTAGCTTCAAAGGGAGCAGCTCTCTGGAAGCTAGCACTTCACGATCTGGGGAGATCAGACTCATTATTCTAGTAGTTGCAGTAGCAGCAGCAGTATCACCAGATCAATGTTTGCGAAGTAGCATGATGGACAGTATTCTCTTCACAGTGATTTCCAGTGATAGGGAGACTAGTCAGCTTGGAGAAGTGGAGAAGGTTAGTTAGACATCAGCGATGCAGGACTATCCAAGTGCAAGAGAGTATTATTAGTGGAGAGAACAACTTCCTCGCTAAGAGGGAGTGTTATATTGTGTAGCATTGAACAGGTGTTCTAGTCTTGATTTGTGTTTACAAGACTAAGGAACATGAGATCTCCAAAACGTAGAAAAGGTTTCACGAGATAAGCTTGTGAAATGACTCAATTAAATTAATTAATTAATGATTAAAAAAATGCCTAAGTAACTTAGGAAAATTGATTAAGTAATGGGAATTAATGGAGGATAATCAATCCCCAATGGGGGTGATGGATCAATGGATAGACGGCAAATAGGTCAGTGTATGATGCACACATGGCATCCACGCACTCAAGGCCAAATGTTTAAGTTTCATTATGGTGGTACGCACAGGTGTTAATGCCTAGCATGTGGGCTCTCTGTTCACGGGCATCGGTATTATAAACACTATATCCCTTGAGGTTCTACACAGTGAGTTGCAATGGGCAATGAAGGTTTGGCGTATTGTGTATTGGAAGGTCAAGATCTGGAGGGTCAAGATCTGGAGCGCCCAACAGCATGGATGGCTCTGGGCTAGCGAGGGGGAGGAGGACTGGTTTGAGTTGGCCTGCGACGTGCCTCCAATCTAGGGCGGCCTGTGGGATCCTAGTACGTTGCTAACAACCAAGGATAAGCTCTGCCACCAGAGTGCTTGCCTCCTCATCTCTAGTTTCTTGTCTTGGCGGGAGGAATTGGCTTGGTCATGGCTCTCTTTCTACCAAGGATTAGGAGAGGGACAACCTCAAAATAACTCTAGGGGTGTTGACGTTCGGATGCTCGGTCTCTTGGTCTCTAGTTGCTCCCGCGGGTCGAAGTTTCAAGCAGTTCTTACTGCTCTCCTCTAGAGCAAGGTCTATGTGTAGAGGGTGGGAGGCAGCATAAAAGACAGCAAGCGCTTGATAGCTCGCGTCCTTGGGTTCGCGGTGGTAATTTCCAGTATCAGTTTTCCCTCTCCCTTACCTCTTCCTATTTGGTTTTTCTTGCCTTTGAGTGCCCTCTGCAGGTTCAGTGAGCAGCCTTGGGGGCTCGGGCCCATGCACACAGCTCAATTTCACCATTTTCGGTTCGATAGTATGCCTCGTCAGAGGGGTCATCCACAGCGTGGGGAAGGGGCTCCTCGCCCTGAAGATCGTCAAGCCAATGATTCTGAAAACCAATCCTCTTTAGATACAAGTCGGGACTCTGTAGTAGCAGTAAACGGTTCGTCGTCCTGCTCCCCAGGACGAATTGTTTCTCCGACCACCCTGGACTCAATTGCCAATCAGTTGCACCATATACAACTGAATATCGACATTATGTGGGACCAACACTACAAGGACCAGAATGAGCTAATGGCCTGCATCAACGATGTGCAGCATGTTCAAACTGAAATCTTAGACAATCTGGAAAGTATGTGTCACCACCATCGTCGCACCAATGAGCATCTTCGCTCCTTGGAGGCGCAAGTCGAGCACATCGACTTCCATATGCATGAATGGGCTGCCATCTTTGTTCCACCCCCTACTTTTCCACCAAATCAACCTCCTTGAGAGGTGTCTTTTCTTGGTTATGTATTTTAGTTTTGATGTTGCTATGGTATGGCCTTCATGCCTAACAGAAATAAATGTAAATGGTGATTGTAATCAGCTTCTCCTTGGCCCTCAAGTGCCAAAGCCTGGCTGGCATATTAGGACAAGACCATGGGAGAAGAATTGTGTACTCAAGTTTCCTCTGATAATATAATGCAAACTTTTTTGCCGACAAAAAAAAATTGAGGATGATCGAGAATACTCTAGAGACTCACATGGATCAAGTCTAAGATGATCTTAGTCATTAAGGAGGATCTAATCATGGTCGTTGAAGCTCCGGCAAGAGATTATATGAGCAAATCAATGGGATGAGGAGAGACACGAGAGGAAGAGCGAATTATCCAAACAGTGTGAATTTCCCAGTGCACAGTGATTCAATGAGGAAATAATTCGAGCTAGTGGAGGAGCATCAATGATTGAGGGAGAAATAGAGAGAATTCTGAAGGAATTTCCCAGCAAATTTCCAGTGTCGAAGAGGCTGAAAAGAGGGAGGATGAATTATTTTGCAGCTAAGTTGTCCAGGCAATGCGAGTGAGCCAGAAACCCAAGTGTGAGTGCCAGGAAGAGATTGATTTAGTTGTTGAAAGTCTGGTGACCACCTGGAAGGCAGAACGAGTCATTTCCAAAGGCAGAGGGAGGCTAGGCGGCCCAGTTGGAGGCAGTTTCAAGGGTCGTCCAGACTTGCACAGACCAACAGTGTGAGCAAGCCAGAAAGTGGCCAGTTGATTTGCAAAGGGAGAAAATTCTCTCCCAAAATTTTTCCCAGATTATTTTCCGGAGGGTTGCTAGTGAAGCATATAGATTGTTGTACTCATATTTTTACTGTTGCATAATAATAAAATAAACCTTCATCTGCTGCACAGTTTTTCCCTTCAGAGTTTTTCCGGGGACATTAGTCCAAAATAACTGTGTTAATTATGTGCTTGAGTTTCTCAGTTCCAGTTTATTTTTCTGCAACGTATTTATTTTTTGTGAAGAATTGCAGTGAGATTTATTCGATATTAGTCAAAAAAATAATAAATTGATATATAGTTAAGATAATAAATTCCAGTAGTTGCAATTTAAGGAGTTTTCATAAAATGTTGTTATGAACAGAGCAACATGTAAAGTATTATGACCCGTTGAAACATAAACAAAAAAAAACATGGTGTGTTGAATGTTGTACAGATCAATAATGTACAATCATCTACATAAAAATTTTGACTTTGATCTGACATCCACACTAGGCTAACATTAAATTTAGAATTAGAAAACTAAGAAGTGTGATAATATTGTTGTTCTTAGGAACAACTCGCCTAAGTCGTGAAAACGAAAAATGGTTATCACTCTGCTTATAATATATACCTTAGAATTTGCCATGGTAGTTAGAGGCAAGATGTACCTCGTTGAAGGACCCAACAAAAGGAAGCCACTGAATAGGTGGAGCATGGGACACTGAAAGAATCAACATTACAGTAGGCAACAGACATACATTGAGCTAAGATGTAATGTCCCCAAATTTATTGCCTTATGATGAGATCAAGAGAGATTTCCATAGCTTATGTCAGCCAAGTCATGGGAGCAAGATTATATTATTGGTGGCCCCAAAGGGTTTTGAGGAGTTTTATGGGGGTCACTTGAGATCGTTTGCCATATTTCATCATCAAGGTCAGTTCTGCATGGTTCACTCTTGGTTCTATTGCATTCCGATAATTTCCATAAAACGGAGTTATTAATGGGAATTTTTTAATTAATTACACTTAAGGTGTTGTTTCGAGTTGATTATTTGGATAAACACATTAATGTAATAGCTCATTGGAATCGAGGTAAAAAGATTTACAAGGTAGGATGATGAAAAGGGACTTTGGGTAGTCGACGTGACCATGGAGGCGAATTAATCATTTCTCGGGGGTTAAAGTGACTTTAATTAGTTAAAAAAAAAGTCATTTTATTAAATAAAGAAGGGAAAAGTGTTTTTATTATTTAAGTCGGAAAAAAGGTAAAATGGTAGCAAATATGGCCACTAAATTATAAAAGGGAAAAGGTTGAGGAGTCTCACCTCATTCTATCACTTGCATTTTGAGAAAAGAAGCTCCTAGAGAGTTTTGCGAGAAAAGCTTAGGGTTTAGAAAACTCTAGTTGTCATTACTAGCTTCAGTGTTGAAACTATACACCCTAGTTGGTTTATAGAGCGAAACCACTCAAATTTTGCCATTGCATTTCAAAGGAGAAGGATATTTGCAAAAGATAGTGGAGGTAAAAAGTGTTATTAGTTGATTTATCTTCTAATATTTGATTTTTCTACCTATCTATTTGCAGAGAATACTTGTTGAAGGAGAAGGGCCAAAGATGACCTATATTTCTAAGGGTCAAGGTATCCATTTCATGGTTCTTCGTGACCCTAAAACCTGAACACTTTATGGGTCGGTTTCCTTTGCTGAGAGGGATAAGATTCCTTCCCTTTACTTGTTGGTTGAATTTATCTCTCATTGGGTCAAAGTTCTTGGGAGAAAGATGTTGTGCATATCAATCTAGAGAGACAAGTTGGCTGCTCCTAGTTGGATTGAGTTTGACATCTCAGGGGAATATATTCTAGGCACACTTGGGTCAAGTTTCTCCATTCTCCAGTAGTTGAGTTCCTTACCTTGTTGGCCATGTTTCTCTGCTGCTTGAGAGGGTCATATCACCTTCATTACTAGGTTGAATCATCTCTTTATATCCCGGTTGTATTAACTATCCTCAATTGTTGAAGCTTAAGATTAAAAAGAGGACGAGATACATCTAGTTGTTCTGCGTGCATATCAGTCACCAAGTAAACTCCTGTAGTGTATTCAAGGCTGTGGCAGAGGCTAAAGATTGAGGAATGAAGAGCTCAAATTTTTGTAGTCATCCCTACTAATATTCCTCAAGGGGCTTGTTGACCTTGTACATGTCAACTATTTGAGAAGCAGAGGACTAAGCAGTGGATCAAAAAATTTCCGATCATTGTCATCATTTAGCCTCCAGTTTCATTATTGTAATCCCAAATTCTGCTTTTATATTTGAAATGATTCTAGTATGACTATTAAACCTAGGTAAGCCTATGATTCTTCTCAAAGGGTTTCATCCCAGGGAATATT
The DNA here is from genome assembly GCA_000404065.3 of Pinus taeda. Classification (NCBI taxonomy): domain Eukaryota; kingdom Viridiplantae; phylum Streptophyta; class Pinopsida; order Pinales; family Pinaceae; genus Pinus; species Pinus taeda. The sequence goes on from APFE031490095.1 coordinate 125,332, forward strand.
TTAACCTCCCTGAATTATGCATGTTTGTAGACACAGATAATCAGTAGATTTTTTTTCCCAGATATACCCCAAAGCTAGGGTGGAATTCTTTGAGGAGGTCTTAGGTGAGTCCTAATGTTTATCGAGTCTATGTATATTTCATACTAGATCATGTGCCTTGTCGCAGAATTGGTTAAAGCCTTGAAGCTCTGTGTGAATGTGTATTTCCCCTTTGTTAAAATTGGCAACTCGGGCCAAACTCCACATGGGTCATCTTATTTATGACAACTGATATTTTTCCTGGATTCCTCTCTCCGAGAGGTTTAGGATTGATCTAAAGATCATCCGATTCTGACATGTACAAATGAAGTTATCAATTTATTTTGATTATGGACAAATTGTTAAGGTCGGCGGGCAAACTTATGTAGGCTCAAAAGCCCAACAGCCACATCTATTCATCCTCAACGTTTGCTATAAATATATGATGCCTTGCCTCATTTGGACACACTCATCTTCACACTTCTCTCTCTCTCCTCATTGATTGGGTACAGATTTCTAGGCCTCTCTCTCTCTCCACACGTCCGAAATTTCAGGAGACCGAAATTTCAGGAGGTCGAAATTTAAGGAGAGCGAATTTCTGGATAGTTTGACCAAGCATTGACCAGCATGTGTTGACCTCCTTTGACTGTGCTTTTGTGAGGGCTATCTCTGTTTGGACAGGCCGCATTTCTGGGCACAGAAATCGAGGCTAAATGTTGACTGTTGAAAGCGTTGACTGCGGCTAGGGCTGATTGCAAGTGGGTTGTTTGACTAGACTTTGACTAGGATGAATTTCACTGTTTTGAGGGTTATTTTATCTTTTTATTTGGAGGCCTAAGTTGACTGATTTGCTTGGGGTCAAATCTGCCCTGTTGACCAACTTTGACTTTTTTGGCTAGAGCTCTTTTGCTACTGTTATAAATTATCAAATTTGTAAATTGTACTACCTCTCTCTGCTAAACTAATGAAGACTAAAAGAAGATTTGATCAAGGGTTTCCCCACATTTGGTATTTGTCCTTCGCTGGTGCCACATCTTGTGTCCTCTTGTCTTGGCTTGTCTTCTATTGTTTATGTTTATGTTCTATCTGCATTTTACTATCATGTTGATGTGATTGCTAATCTAAATATTGATACTGGACTAATAAAGAAATTGAAGTAAAATTGCTCTAAAGCATAGAACATACCATTGTTGCCTAAAATTAACATGGTTTTAGAGCTGAGGTGAAGACAAAGCCCAAGGAAGAGTGAAAGAGCAATCACCAAAGACAGTTGGACAAGGACAAAAGGCTCAATGGGTTCTTCATCCTACTTCCCAACTGAAGACAAGCTCCATGATAAATCTGACTATCATGGATGGAAGATGTCTCTTGATTTGACCTTGGAAGAAAAAGAAGTGATGGATTATTTGCAAGTAAAATCCTTGAGCCTCCTTCAAAATTCAAATGCACCGGATGCTACGAAGACCAGGTAAATAGGGTTGAAGTCAAAGCGAAGAAGATTATCAGGGATTCCATTGACAAGCATCTGGTGATCTATATCTCCGAATTAAAGACCTCCAAGGAGATCTATGATAGGTTGGTCGGCATGTTCAAAGTTAGTAATGCTAATCAAATTCTATTTCTCAAGAATAAGTTGAAGGATATTAAGAAAGGCAAGGACGAGGACATTCAATCCTATTTCTTGAGGATTACTGAGATCAAGAATGATCTACTCTCAAATGGAGAAGTCATTCCTGACAGGGAACTTACTCTCACCACCCTTGGAGGACTCCCACCTAAGTTCTATCTATTTAGAACCATTATTCTCAACAATGATCAAATTCCAGGGTTTGAAGAATTGATGTCGAGATGCATTTAAGAAGAAACAAGAATGGTGGAGCAAGAAATGCCTTCTAATAGAAGCAACCCCACTGCATTCTCCACTCATACCAAAAGGAGAAATAATACAAGGTCTAAAGGTCATTTCCATGGAAAGCCTGGATCTAAGGGAGGAAGGAAGGGCAGGTGCTTTGTTTGCAATAAGTTTGGCCACTATGCAAGGGAGTGTTCAAATAGAAGGGACATATCGCATGATGATGATCACAATCATTCCAAGGCCAACTTCAACACCAACAATCAAAGGAATGGTAGGTCCAATGGCAAAGGAAAAAGGAATGCGGGACATCAAGGAAATGGTCGACCCTCCAAGAAATCAAGGAACTCCAGGTATGAAGAATCAAATGTTGTTAGCATAGCAAAAAGAGTACTATCTTATATCGGCCCTCTCCACTGCCTCTCCTCCAGACACTTTGGGAAATTGGCTGATTGATAGTGGTGCCTCAAGGCACTTCAACGAATACAAGGAAGCCCTCTCTAATCTGATAGAAAAAGAGACAAACTTGGATATCATCCTTGGAGACGATACCACCTATCCCGTGAAGAGAGTAGGGAATGTTACCCTTCAATTGAATCAAGGTAACACTATTCATTTGCAAGAAGTACTATATGTACCTGATCTCAAGAAGAACCCAGTGTCCATTTCAGCCATGGAGGACAAAGGATTCAAGGTGGCATTCATCGATGGAAAGGTACGTGTTTGGAAAAGAAATTTTAAAGATGTTTTTACTCTTGGGTTCAGGGTTGACACTTTGTATCAAGTTGGAGGAAGTCCATTGGGAGCCATGTCTTGCGACACATCTCTACAATCTGAACTATGGCACCAGAGGTTTACCCATCTTCATTATAAGGCCCTACCCGATGTGAGACAGATGGTGACAAGTATGCCCGAGTTCAAAGTAGAGTGTGAAGGTGTATGTCCGGGATGTTCTGAAGAAAAACTTACAAGGGGACCATTCCCCTCAAGTAATAGCAAGACCACAGATATATTGCAATTGATCCACTCTAACATATCTAGTATGATGCTCGTAAACTCCTTGGGAGGATACTTATATTATCTCACCTTTGTGGATGATTATTCTCGCAAGACCTGGATCTACTTCTTGAAGAAGGAGGATGAAGTGTTCACCTAGTTTTGACACTTCAAAGCCATGATCGAAAACCAATTCGAGAAGAAAATCAAGATATTGAGCACTGACAATGGGACCGAGTACGAATCCAGTGAATTCCAAGATTATTGCAAAGAAGTTGGCATTAAGAGGGAGACTACAATGCCATACACTCCCAAGCAGAATGGTGTGGTTGAAAGGAAGAATCACTCTATTGTAGAAGTTGTCCGTGCCATGCTTCATGATCAAGGGCTTCCAAAGTTTCTATGGGTTGAAGCTGCAAATACTGCCGTGTATATTCAAAACCGATGCCCTCATCAAGCATTGGACTCCAAGACTCCCGAAGAAATGTTCACCAGTAAGAAACTCGATGTCTCTCATTTTAGAATTTTTGGAAATCCCGTATATTTTCATGTGCCGAAAGAGAAAAGAAGCAAATTGGGTGCATCGGGGAAGAAAGGAATCTTTGTGGGCTATAGTGAAAATTCTAAGGGATATAAAATTTATGTGGCTGGTCAAAAGGAAGTTGAGATAAGTCATGATGTCACCTTTGACGAAGATATGGCCCTCAGAAAGATCAACAACCTTCCTATCCTAAGGAAGGACAAAGAAGGTGACACCAGAAATTAGGGTGAAAAAGAGGACGAAATGATGCCTAATGTAGATGAACATATGGATCCTATAGATCCTCCTCTTCACGAGCCTTCCTCCTCCAAGAGGAGACCCTCATGGCTTAGGGAGACTCTCGAAGATGCTGAGAGACATATTGCACCAAGGGGACTTTCCGTGAAAGCAAGAAGCTGAACAGGTATCAAGGATTCTTGACTGTCATGAGCACTATCATTCAAAATGAGCCTTCATCATTCGAAGAAGTCGTGAAGCAACAAGTATGGAAGGATGCTATGAATGAAGAGTACAAGTCAATTATGAAGAATGATATCTAGGATGTGGTCCCTAGACCCCAAGACAAATTGGTTGTCACCTCCAAGTGGCTCTTCAAAATCAAGAATGGAGCTGATGGTAGTGCAGAAAAGGCTTGTTTTGTTGCTCGAGGCTTCTCTCAAAAGGATGGTGTGGATTATGATGAGATATTTGCACCTGTTGCCCGATACTCCACCATCCGCTTGATCATAGCCCTTGCTGCCTCACAAGGATGGAACCTACATTAGATGGATGTCAAGACCGCTTTCTTGCATGGTTCGATCAAAGAGGAAGTCTATGTGGAACAACCCGAGGGATTTGAGGTTCATGACCGGGAATCTCATGTATGCAGGTTGAAGAAAGCTCTCTATGGATTGAAGCAAGCACCTTGGGCTTGGTATGAGAGGATCAATAGCTATCTGATGAAGTTTGGATTCACTAGAAGTGAAGGATCTGAACCTTTACTTTAAGGTTGAAAATGATAAACCTCTCATTCTGGTACTTTATGTGGACGACCTCTTTCTGACAGGTGCCGACCCTCTCATTCACAAATGTAAGAGGGAGTTGACTTCTGAATTTGAGATGAAGGACCTAGGACCAATGCAATATTTCCTAGGGTTGGAGGTCTGGCAAAAGCCAGGTGAAATTTTCCTCTTTCAAGGAAAATATGTTGTGAAGATATTGGAAAGATTTGGGATGGTGGACTGCAAGCCTATGACTACTCCAATGGAACTTAACTTTAAGAAGTTATGTGGTAGTGCTGCTAGACTTGAGTTGGGAAATGATTCTGAGTATCGTCAACTCATAGGACCACTGATGTTCTTGGTGAACTCCTATGCAAACATATGTTTTGCAATTAACACATTGAGCCAATACATGGTTGAGCCTCATCATATACATTGGATTGCTGCCAAGAATCTTCTGAGGTATCTTCGGGGCACAATTACTCATGGACTGAGATACACTACCAGAAATGTGAGGTTGCATGGTTATTCTAATGTTGATTATGTTGGCAGTGTGGTGGATCGCAAGAGCACTTCTGGATGTTGCTTTTCTTTGGGTTCTGCTTCGATATCGTGGATGAGCAGGAAGCAGAAATCAATTGTCTTGAGCATCGTCGAGGCCGAATACATAGCTGCTAGTATGGCCTCCTGTGAAGCTATATGGTTGAGGAAGCTCTTCAGTGAGTTGTTTGGACATGTGTTGGATACCACCGTGATCCTCTGCGACAACCAGAGTGGGATCCGATTATCAAAGAATCCTGTGTTTCATGATCGCTCCAAGCATATAGATATCAGGTACCACTTTATTTGGGATATGGTACAATGAGGAGCAATAAGGCTCCATCACATTGGGACTGATGAGCAAGTCGTCAATATTCTGACAAAGCCCCTAGGGAAGGTCAAGTTCTAGGCCTTCCAAGAACAACTTGGATTCATGGAGAGACCCTCTTATAAGGGTCCTGTATGAGATGGACCTTGAGCTCTGAGAGCTCTGAGGGGCTTGGAGTACTTTTTGGAGCGATGAGCAACCATAGGGTGAATGTTTCGGCCTTCCAATGTGATACCCCTTGGAGACACGTAGGCAGGATGAGTGGTTCATCCTTCTCCTGCTGAGACATCCTACCAATGCAGTCTGCAACTCATGGGAAGTACCTCTCATTTGGCTAATGAATAGGGAAATGAGGATAGGGACCATAGGACTACCGTGGATGCATCATGTACTACCATACTCCCTATGCTAGGATGACCAATATTGATCTGGGATCAATGGGAACTGACTTCGGGTCAATAAGAGTGGTATGAGACACTCTCTTTTGATTGGAACTGACTTCGGGTTAGTAAGAGTGGTATCAGACACTCTTTTGATTGGGACTAACTTCGGGTCAGTAGAGAATGGTATGATACATTCTCGATCACTTCTTCTTCATAGTTCAGTAGAGCAGAGCAGAGCAGTGCATTGATGGCAGAGATAGTACAGATTGGCAGATGGATTAGCAGATAGAGTTCTCCCAAGTTGAGAGGGAGTGTTAAAATTGGCAACTAGGGCCAAACTCCCCATGGGTCATCTTATTTATGACAGCTGATATTTTTATTGGATTCCTCTCTCCGAGAGGTGTAGGATTAATCTAAAGATCATTTGATTCCAACATGTACCAGTGTTGCAGGAATCGCCCCCCCCCCCCCCCCCCCCC
>APFE031490095.1:143710-161324 GCA_000404065.3 Pinus taeda
AGAACAACTTCCCAGTTGAGGCATATGATCGGAGTGTGAGTTGACAGATACAGGATTAGGGATGGTGTGACCTACTGCAGATGTAGCGTATGTTTTGTCCCTGAGTACCCACTTGGGGAGATGATCAAGAGAGATTTTCATGACACACCTTCAGTAGGACATCTCAAGGCATTGTACGAGCATGAGGCATAATGGACAATAGACCTCTTTTACAAGGGGGCGTGTGGGCTCCAGGCAGTAATTGGGTACATCACCAGGAGATAGGATAGCAAAGTTCGTTGTGTGATTTTGTGAGAGCAAGGAAGTTTAACATTCGCTAGATTGATTCATGATACATGGTGTCCACCTATTGGTTGCATACAGGGATTAGAGATGAGGCATGGATGGGTGCCAACAATTAGCAGTACCTCGTCATAGCAGTTAGTTATGATCAGAGTGGTGCAGCGGCAACACAGCAGTCTCCTTTTGAGATTAGCATGAGACCCTGGCATTATAGATCTCGACAACTCAGCTTCCATTATAGATGAGCTAGTCTTTACATGGGAAGATCACTTAGATCTTCCATTGGACTTCAATTTGGCGGAGGGCATTTCACTTTTCTATGATTCATTGATGGTATCAGAGGTGGCAGTGGTTAGTTCATGTGGGTGAGGACACTTTTCAGCAGGAGTTGGATTGTACTTTCAAGAGTTTACTCTTGAGGTACATGAGATTAGATTTCTGATAAAGCAGCTTCTCTAGGAGATGGACGAGATTTTGCATTTTTGAAATGCTCTACTTATTGGCAGTACGTAGAGGGCCTCTGGTATCTATGCCTTGTTGGGGAGTGGGTGGAGCAAGGAATGCTTGACGATGATCAGGATGGTTTGGGACCCTAGTAATACTTTGGATCAGTTTGTGGAGCGGCAACATGCGATGACATTGCTTGAGGACAAGCAATTTTGGGGAGGGGAGATTGTAATGTCCCCAATTTTTGGATTGCCTTGTGGTGAGACCAGGAGGGATTTACAGAGCTTATGTCATCCAAGTCACAGGAGCACGATTATATTATTGGTGGGCCCAAAGCGTTTTGAGGAGTTTTATGGGGGGACGATTGAGATCGCTTGCCATATTTTATCATCAAGATCAGTTTCGCATGGTTCGCTCTTGGTTCCATTGCATTCTTACGATTTCCGTAAAACAAAGTTATTAATGGGAATATTTTAATTAATTACGCTTAAGGTTTTGTTTCGGGCTAATTATTTGGAGAAACACCTTAGCGTAATAGCTCGTTGGAATCAGGGTGAAAAGATCTAAAGGGCAAGATGATAAAAAGGGGCTTTGGTGGCCGGTGTGACCATGGAGGTGAATTAAGCATTTCGCAGGGTTAAAAGTGACTCTAATTAGTTTAATAAAAGTCACTTTATTAAATAAAGAAGGGAAAAGTGTTTTTATTATTTAAGTGGGAAAAAAAAATAAAATGGCGACAAAAGTGGCCACTAAGTTATAAAATGGCAAAAGTGAGGAGTCTCACCTTATTCTATCACTTGCATTTAAAAAAAAAAAATCTTGGAGAGTTTTGGGAGAAAAACATAGGGTTTGAGAAACACTAGCTTCGGTGTTGAAACTATATATCATAGTTGGTCTAGAGAGAGGAATCATTCAAATTTTGCCATTTCATTTCAAAGGAGAAGAAGATTTGCAAAAGATAGTGGAGGTAAAAGGTGTTATCAGTTGATTTATTTTCTAATATTTGGTTTTTCTACCTGAATATTTGCTGAAGGAGAAGGGCCAAAGATGAGCTATATTCCCAGGGGTCAAGTTATCCATTTCATGGCTTTACGTGACCTTCAAATCTGAACTCTTTGTGGGTCGATTTCCTTTGCTGAGAGGGACAAGATTCCTTCACTTTACTTGCTGGCTGAGTTTCTCTCTCATTGGGTCGAAGTTCTTGGGAGAAAGATGGTGTGCACAATGAGTTGGCTGCTCCTAGTTGGATCGAGTTTGGCATCTCAGGGGAACATATTCTGGGCACACCTGGGCCGAGTTTCTCCATTTTCCAGTAGCTGAGTTCCTTACCTTGCTGGCCGTGTTCCTCTGCTGCTTGAGAGGGTCGTATCACCTTCATTACTGGGCCGAATTATCCCTTTATATGTTGGCTGCATTAACAATCCTCAGTGGCTGAAGCTTATGATTAAAAAGAGGCCGAGATACATCTAGTTGCTGTGCGTGTATATCAGTCACCAAGTAAACTCCTGTAGCGTATTCAGGATTGTGGCAGAGGCTGAAGATTGAGGAATGAAGTGCTCGAATTTCTGTAGTCATCCCTGCTGATATTCCTTAAGGGGTTGAATATTGAAATGAAGGTTCATTGCTGTGTATGATATCAGGTTCCTCTGTTATACATAATGCCATGTATTTTCTTTATTGAGTTTGTATAATGGCCCTACAATTTCCAGCTTGTTAATGATGCTCATATTAATCAGTGAATGGTGTTATTTCAGAGTATTGCATGGTATATTAGTTGCTGGTTGAAGACTGGTTGGCATATCAGCTCATAAATTAGAAATGCAATATTATTTAGTTCTGGGTTATTTGCATTAGTGAAAGGTGCTTCTTGTCATTGTATGGTGTATATCAGAATTGTATCTTTGGCTGAAGTCTAATATTAAGGTTGTCCCGCTATTTGAAAAATGTTCAGGCATGAATACAGCATTATGTTTTCTAATCTGAAATAAAAAAGAAGAAACAACCACCTACAGCCATAAGACATTAAATTGTTTGACGAAAAGTCTCACCGAGAACTTCAATAAAAACTCAGAGATTTAAGGGAAAAATTAAGGTGTTCCCAAGGGGAATCTTACATAGGAAAGGCCATAATTACCTTACAAAATGAGAGCATAAGAATCTTTTTAGAAACAAATATGGGAAGGCGTGAGAAAAATTACCTTCTGTCACATTATATCAGTTAATTGTTGTTCTGCATGTTGGTTTCATTTTCTTGAAGTTTCCATCAATAAGGTTTTTAACAAATACACAACAACAACAAAAAAAAATATATATTTTATGAAAATATCAACAAAGATTGCAGTTTAGAAAAATCCTAAAGGAGTGCCTTAGAGACAGAAGCACAGAATATATAGTATCTATATGTTTTTCGGTTTCTTAGTCAGAACCTTTCATGTCATATCATCCTTGCTGACAAAAAAAACATACATAAAGAGCAAGCAGTCCTTTGGGCAAGACATGATAAGAGCTTGATATAGAAAAATCATTTATTGCTACAAGGATATTTGCAAATGTTTTAAAGGGAATTAGTCTGCTCATTATAAATTTGAGTTTCTTCTGATCATAACAATTAATTTAATTTGGCATGAGAAAAGGAATCAGAACTTAGGTAGATGAAAACTCACAATGTATCTATAAATAATGTTCCACCAAGTTTATGAGACACGAGGACCCACGAGCATGGGAAATGCATACAGGAGATGTGTGTAAGCACCATCAAATTCTAGAGAATGCCATAGCGGACATCACAGTCCCCAATATAAGGGTCCCCATCCAAAATACTAAAAACTTAAAATGAGAATATATGAAAACTGAAACATAAATCATTAGAATCTTGTATAGGGTGTAAGCGACGAAAGACATGATAAAAATGGCAATGTCTGTATTAATGAAAATAAAACCCACTGGTCAGCTCTACGAAAGAGAGTCTGAACCAGGAGTCTGGCTCTGCATAACACTCTACATTGTTCATCAACATTACACATTAAATAGAATACATGGTTTTAGGGAAGTTAGAATAGCATCCTAAGAAATAGAAACTAATTCCTATCCTGAGGCTACGTGAACCAACTCTACCTATTCTAGGATATTCTCCATTATCTTCAACACTCCCCCCTTAATGGAGAATGGGTTCACATATATGCCTAACATCTCCCTAAACATTTGAAATTTTGTTTTTCCAAGGGGCTTAGTGAAAATGTCCGCAACATTATCACATGTATTAGAATATTCCAGATGAATATCTTTAGATTGCACTTTCTCCTTAACAAAATGGAATTGATGTTTAGTGTTTTTATGAAACACCAGATTGTTGGCCAGCTTGATTGAACTTTGATTGTCGCATCTGATTGTTGTTGCGATTGAATGCTTTTCCCCAACATCCTGGAGAAGTCTCCGCAACCAAACCGCCTCACACGTTGCTGCACACATGGCTTGATACTCTGCTTCTGCTGAGGACAAGGAGACTGTGTTTTGTTTCTTGCTGCTCCAAGTGATCACCCCGGATCCAAGACTGGATGCATAACCTGTTATAGATCTGCGATCATCTACATTTCCTGCTCAATCTGAATCTATAAATCCTGCCAATCTAACATTAGAAGAGTAAGTGTAAATAATTCCATAATCCACAGTGCCTTGTAGATACCTCAAAACATTCTTCGCTGCATTCCAATGGCTTTCAAGAGGCTTAGACATAAATTGGCTTAACAAGCTGACTGCATAAGCCAAATCAGGTCTAGTAGTGGTTAGGTAGATCAGACTCCCAACCAGATGTTTGTAAAGTGTTGCATCCGCCGCTTTTGAGCCATCCTCACACTGCAATTTGATGTTCTGCTGCAATGGTACCGGTGCAGACTTGCACTGATCCATTCTAAACTTCACTAACAGGCCTTTGACATACTTTTCTTGAGACATAAATGTTTGACTTGAATCTCTCCAGATTTCGAGACCTAAACAGTATCTGAGTTCACCAAGATGCTTCATCTCAAACATCTATGACATTTGCGGCTTGATTTCATCAATCAAATATATAGCATCACCTGTAATTATCAAATCATCTACATATAATGAAATCAGCACTACGCACCCTGGTTCATCTTTCATGGTGTAAAGATTAGGGACATTCTTACTTCTATTGTATCCAGCTTGTAGAAAAAATGAATTAATTTTCTCATACCACGACCTGGGAGCTTGTTTTAGTCCATAGAATGCTTTCTTCAACCTACAGACTAAATGTTCTTTTCCTTTCTGGACAAACCCTTCCGGTTGCTCTAAATAAACCTCTTCTTTCAGTTCTCCATTCAGAAATGCAGACTTTACATCTAGTTGGTGCATTATCCAATGTTTCTTAGTAGCTAAAGCAATTAACATTCTGATAGTATTCAATTTAGCTACAGGGGCAAAGGTTTCTTCATAATCTATCCCTTCTTTTTGTGTGTACCCCTTTGCAACCAACCTAGCTTTCAGTTTTTCTATGGTTCCATGTGCATTAATTTTCGGTTTATATAACCATTTGCAACCTATGACCTATTTTCCTCTAGGGAGTTCTACCAATTCCCAAGTGTTGTTTATGATTATTGAATCATATTCCTGTTCCATGGCTATTTTCCATTCATTACTTTCATTTGCTTCTTTATAACTAGACGGTTCAACAACATTCATCATACTAGTTATAAATGCATTTTCCCTATATCTTGCAGGCATTTGAGCTTTCCTACCTGATCTCCTGAGTGGTGGGGTGGTGGTTTCAAACCTTATTTCTTCCTGCTGCTATTGCTGTTGTTGTTCATCCTTTGCCTTTGTTTGCTGCTGATCCTGATTGTTCTCTGCAACCTCTTCTTCAAAGTATGGAATGTCCCATCCATCATAGTGCTCATCAGTTTCTTCACTATCCCGCTCATGGAATTTAACATCTCTACTAACAAAGATCTTGTAAGTAGAGGGATTAAATAATCTGTATGCTTTATATGATGAACAATGCCCTATAAAAGTGCATCTGATGGCTATTGAGTCTAATTTCTTTGTATCTTCCTTGGGTATGTGGGCAAATGCTTTACATCCAAACATTCTTAAGTGTTTTATTGCAAGTTTATATCCATACAAAGCTTCAAAAGGAGTTTTAAACTCAAGACTTCTTGTAGGACTCCTATTTTTTAAATAAACCGCGGTACTCACTGCTTCAGCCCAAAAACCATTTGAAAGATTCTTACCTTTCAGCATACTTCTTGCACATTCCACCAGAGTACTGTCCTTCCTTTCTGTTACTCCATTCTACTGTGGAGTATGGGGTACTGTAAACTGCTGCAAAATTCCATGATCTTTACGATATCTGATCAGCTCATCTTTCCTATATTCTCTCCCTTGATCAGAACAGAGAATTTTTATCTGTTTCCCTGTTTGTCTTTCAATCATATTTTTAAACTGCTTAAAGTATTCGAATGTATGACTCTTCTTACTTAAGAAAACACCCAAGAAAACTTCGTACAGTCATCAATAAACAGTAGGAAATACACTGCACCTCCTAATGATTTTGTCTGCATGGGACCACAAAGGTCTGTGTGCACTAACTCCAGTATATCCCTCTGTTTCTTTTCTACTCTAACAGAGAATTCTTCTCTATGCATTTTTCCTAAAGTACAAGCGTCGCAATCATTATGTAATTGCTTTAGCATAGGAAGATCTCTTACCATTTCTTTCCTCTGTAGTAACAGCAAATCATTGTAATTGATATGGCCGAATCTCTGGTGCCAAAGTTCTTCTGTAGTCAGACTCGTTGTTGTCAATGCTCGAACCAATGCAGGTCTCACATCCAACTTGTACAGTCCTCCTGTTTGGATTCCTGTAGCAATTGTCTTCATTCCATCTAGCAGATCCTTAATGTAACAGTTAGATTTTAAAAATTCAACTTTCAAATCTTGATCTATAATCATTGATACAGAAATCAAGTTCTTTGTTATACCAGGCACATACATTACATTATAAATTTGTTTGATATTACCTTCAGGTAAAATAACAAAAACTTTCCCACATCCTTTGATTTGATGGCTTCTGTCATCTCCTAGGTAAATCTGTGCGCCTTCGTTGATCTCTTTAAAATCCTCCAGCCAATGCTTGTTCCCTATCATATGTGTTGATGCTCCTGAATCTACATACCAAATGTCTGCATCAACATTTTCATCACGATCTGCCATGAACAACCTCAAATTCTGCACCTGATCACCATTCGCGAGATGACCTAGATGTCTCTTTGACTTCTATTGTTCTTCATGATACTTCTTTTTCCTACATTCCCTAGCAATATGACCCAATTTTCCGCAATAAAAACATTTAGTTTTAGAGTAGTTTTTATTTGGGTGCATACCTTGGGTCAGATTTGGCCGTTTATGTGAACTTGCTCCGTTTTGCTGTTGTGGACCTCCTTTCCCTTTGTAGAAGTTTTTCCTCGCCACCAATGCAAGATCGACACTCTGGGGCTTCAGAGTCAATCTCCTCTCTTCTTCCTACATCAGTATACCTGTCAGCTCTTCAAAATGCGGGATCTTTTCTCTGGCATTTATCCCAGTGATGAACATCTGATAATCATCAGTGACACCATTCATTGTAATGGTTACAAGATCTGTATCGTCCATTGTATGACCAATATCTGATAATTTGGTTTTCATATCCTTGATCCTTGCTACGAATGAAGCAATCGTTTCGTTCTCCTCCATCTTCATGGACAGAATCTTACTCTTGAGGAACAGAAGGCGATTTGAATTCCTGATCTCGTACAATTCCTTCAGAATTCCCTAGATCTCGTTAGCTGACTTACCTTTTCTGATGTGCCGTATAATGCATCTTTCACTGACATCTTTAACATTGTCCTTGCTCTGCTTTCTCGTTTCTCCCAATCTAGGACAGATGTTGATTCAGTCGCGGGCCTCAACTCATCCCCATTCACAATCGTCCAAGCACTCTGCGCTTCTAGCAGAATCTGCATCTTAAACTTCCAATTTGCATAATTGGAACCATCGAGTTTGTTATGCTCGTTTATGCATGCTTCAAAAATATTGTTATTCATCTTTGCGATTTAGAAAAAAAATTCGACAGGTAAAAGATGTTAAATTTACCCCAAATCTGTGACAGAGACAGATCACTGTTATTTGATCTCGCAACACACGGGCAGATCACCGTGGCTTTCTTCTCAACCTCCAGACAACCTCCTGTTATCAGCTACAGCCTTGTTCTTAGCTTCCCCACTCAACTTCTATGAGAGCTACAACCTTGTTCTTGGCTCCCTTTGCAATTTCTTTGATTTACACAATCGTCACAAATATTTGCCCAATATCCGAGACCGTCGCAGAAATACACCAATTCTCTGAGACTAGTCGCAGATATACGCCCAATATCTGAGACCGTTGCAGAAATACACCAATTTTCAGAGACTAGTCGCAACCGCCACAGTTGTACACTAGAAAACTGCGATGATCAAAAAATAAAAATTCCGAGAAGTGTGGTAGTGTTATCGTCGCGGCTATCCACTCAAAATCTGTGATGCTTTCGGTTCAAAGAACCACCCACCAGCCAGCGTACAGGTTCCTCGGCCCTGACGCTCTGATACCATGATAAAAATGGCAATGTTTGTATTAATGAAAATAAAACCCACTGGTCAGCGCTACGAAAGAGAGTCTGGCTTTGCAGAATGCTCTACATTGTTCATCAACATTATACATTAAATAGAATACATGGTTTTAGGGAAGTTAGAACAGCATTCTAAGAAATAGAAACTAATTCCTACCCTAAGACTACGTGAACCAACTCTACCTATTCTGGGATATTCTCCATTATCTTCAACAAGACAAGCAGGTGTTCGAAATGTTATTATATGCACTTTGGCAAATTGAAAAATCCTTTTCATTGTCTATAATAAAAAGCAAATTCATCCTACTCAGCGAGGGAGAGAAAAAGCAACAAGATTCTGCCTCCACATTCAATATGAGAAATGCACAAATGTGGAAATGCAAATAAGGGAAGAACAAGTTGGAAACTTGGCTTAACACTTCACACCGAATGTGGCGATGCAGGAATGCAGGGAGTCGGCCATTAGAAGAAAGAGCAACAAGACTCTCTGCATTTTGCATTCAGCATGTGGGATGCAGAAATGTGGAAATACAGATAAAGAAAGAACAACTCAGAAACTCAGCTCCCCATCACGACATTGGATGTGGCAATGCAAGAATGTGGGGGCTTGACTATGGGAAGAAAGAGAAACAAAATTGCACATTCAAAATGCAGAAATATATATAGAGAACAACTAAAAAAACTCAGCTCAACACTTCACCCTTGATGTGGTGATGCAAGAGTACAGGAACTCAGCCATGGGGAGAATTTAATCAGATCGGAGAGAATTTCTATTTTTAAGCAATCAGATCGGAGAGAATTTCTAATTTTAGGCAATGCCCTTACTTTTTAAAGCAAGGTTTTTTTAAGAATTGAAATATTATGTTTATGTATTATTAAATGTAACTATTTTAGTTTAAAAAGTCATATATATAGAATAGAGGTAAATATTGAATAAAAAACATGTAATTTATTATTAAAATTGGTAATTTTTTGGGAATATCATTTATTTAATTAAATATATATGTAAAAAATAACTAATGTGCAAAAAAAAATCCCATTTTTAAGAAACTCATGTCATGTCAGTGATGATGGTATATTTGATATCACGATTCCAATGAGATAGAATTCAGAAACTCATGTCATGTCAGTGATGATGGTATATTTGATATCACGATTCCAATGAGCTGCTTTCGAGCGACATGCAAGACAGTGCTATTTTTAGAAAGGGTTGCATATTAGAGCTAATCACATATTCAGCTTTTCGTTAAAAATCGAGTCCGATGAGGGTAGTTTCAGACATTCGAGAAATTTATATTTTTGTATTTTTAGCAAGTGTTGTATGCCAATTCTAATGGCATATTCAAACTCCTCACTGAAAATTGAGTCCAATAAGAATATCTTTGTGGACATGCGGGCAGCTTTTTATTTTTAGCCATGGTCATGAGGAGTGACATGTGGCAACCTCTGGTGATGACACGTGGTAAGATCTGACACATGTATGTGCTAGAGTGAGATGGTGAGTCATCTAAGTTGGACTAGAAATACCAGTGAGTTGATTGGGTTGCTTAAGTGAGTCAACTGCAGCTTACTAGTACACGTGCATGGATCGAAGAGTGACCTGGCATCTTCTAGAGTTAACTAAGTCACATGCATGCAGGAAAGAGTTTAAGAGGTCTTCTCTCAAGTTAACTAAATGCATGCATTCTCTTCTCTCTACTTTAATCCAAGTCTGTGTCTCTCTCTAGTTCAACCTCAGTTGGACTAAGCTCACCTTCTCTTCACCATGCACATGGCCTTTCACTTTTCTCCACTTCATCCCTAGTTCACCTCATAATCGTTCTAAAGGACCTAATGCACATTGATACTGCATGATATTCCTCATAATCGTTCTAAAGGAGTCAAGGACCTAATGCGCATTGATACTCCATGTTATTTCACCCTGAACTGACTCAACCACTCCCCAGTTTTAACTCAGAGTGCTTGAAACTTTACTCTACTCTTCTCCGGGGTTACAGGACTCGCACTCACTTCGACTAGAAGCAGCTGCAGTTGGATGGCCAGTTCACTCATCAATGTGCATAGGCTACTCCTGCACGAGGAATGCAACCTCTCTCTTTCCCAATGTGGATTTTACTGTTGTTTCGCCGACGCTATATGTACTCATACAAATTGCCGCCCATACAAATAAGTCCTTCTATAGGATGTTATACTCAAGCCTTGAATTAGCTTTCGAATTTTTATTGGATGGATTTAGGATTATATGTACCCTCACACAAACTGCCGCGCATACAAATAAGTCCTTGTACAGAATCTTAATACTCAAACCCTGAATTAGGTTTCTTCGTACTGAAAAAAAACAGGTTTCTATTCATTATTGTATGGATTTAGCATTTCCATGTATTCATTTGGTTATCTTGGAGAATAAAACTCGGGGAAAAGAAATTGCTCATTTACATATAATTTTTTTAAAATATCTTTTTAATATCAATCAGGCTATGGTGAAGTGGGTAATTCAAGCGACTTTATTCCCAGGAATGATTATGATTTAATTTCTCCAGCATGTATTGTCGAGTTAATGTAGCCAATTATACGTTATCCTGCCATATCTCATTTTTAACTCAGCCTTTATAGTTTGCCCCTGATTCTGTATCTCAGCAGAGGAGACAGGATTCTTGTGATATTTCATTGTTAACTCAGCCTATGCAGTTTGTCCTCAATAGCGTATCCTAACAGGGGGCAGGGATCTTTTGATATCTCCTTGTTAATTTAGCCTATGCAGTTTGTCCTCAATAAGAATCTCTCATCAGTAGAAAGTAAATTTATGATTTTATTTTTCTAACCTAAAATATGAATTAGTAACTTGTTTGAATAATCCAGGCAAGGTTCATATTTCAGTTTACATTATAATTATAATTATAATTAACGGTTAAGAAACCAAATATACCAATAACTTATAATATCTCATTATTAACTCAAAAGCTCAAAAGCTATGCCGTTTGCGGTCTTAAATAGTACAACTCAAAGGAGAAGGCAGCAACTTGCGATATCCCAATGTTGATTCGGTCTATGCAGTTTGTCCCAGGTAATGTATCTCAACAGAGGAGGTTGAATCTTGTAATATTTCATTGTTAACTCAGCCAATGCAGTTTGCCTAGGTAGTATATATCAATGAAGGAAGTTAGGTACAAGTTTCCTGAGTGGAGTTGATGCAAAATGTATCTCTTTGCCGTGGGATTTAAGTTGAAAGTAAAGCCCACTAGGTTAACAAAGAGGGGAACTCTGGTGAAAACAGTGAAAACGCATTGTCTTCTTCATGGGTTTATTAAATGAAATTAAGAAAAATTCAAAATTTCTGGTTTTCTTACCAATTTCCAAAAAAAAATTATTGGTAAGTTGTGGTTTAGTAGTAATTTGGGATAGTTATAAACGTAATGACTTAAGTTGGGGATACTCCTACTTGAACTGCTCTTTGACATAATTTGCACATTTAATAATAGATTTTGACCACAATAATCTAAAGTCAAATTCTGACGAACACACTCCCAACTGCAAGGCATCCATGAAGCTGTCCGAAAAAATTGGTTTATTTATGTTTCACTCCTTTGAACGGCTTCCCTTTTTTTTAATTTAAGATAAATAAATAAATAAACAAAAAAACCGATTCGCCTTTTTTTAATTTAAAAAAAAACCTGATTCGCCTTATCTAATTTCAACCATTCTGAAGAAAATGCAGATAATTAGAAAGGGTTTCGCTACTCTTTATATATATATAAAAATGTCAAATTCTGACAAGCACACTCCCAACTGGATGGCATTCATCAAGCTGTCCGGAAAAATTGGTTTTCACTCCGTTGGACGTCTTCGCAGTTTTTTAATTAAAGAAGAAAAAAAAGGTGATTCGGCTTATTTTAATTTCACCATTGTGAAGAAAATGCAGATAATTAGAAAGGGTTTCCCTACTTGCCTCCTTGTTAAAATCGCTCATGGAGTCATCAGACCAGATACGCCGCAGGTTAGCGTCAACGTAACTGACGTACACAGGGAGCTCCTCCAGCGCAACAAGAATACGTTTTGCTACGTCAAAATTCAAACAACCATCACTGACAAAAGAAGAAGAAGAAGAATTTCCCGTCACTTCCTCCACCTCCAGCTTCGGCCTCACAAGATCTGGCGACGGCGAGCCTTTGAATCCCTGCAACTCACGAGCCAAAGCCGCGTTCTCGGATCTAAGCCGCTCGTTCTCCTTCCTGCCTCCGTCAATTTCCTTCACCAGCGTCAAATTCTGAATCCTCAACCTGTGATTCTCGTGGACAAATGCCTCCAGCGTCTGTTGAAGCCCGCTGCCGCTAGCGGCGCCGCCGTTTTCTTCGGTGAGCACCATATTATGCAGTGCATTCAAAATCTCTTGCGCCTCTGACGGTGGCTGCAAGAATTTCAGGTCCTTCAGAAAGACTCAGGTGATCTTGTCCTCCATTTTCTGCGATGAGGAAAGTCCGTCAGGAACTTATGGGGCCGAGATTATCAAAGCCGTCAGAGGTTCCAGTCCTGCAGACTCTGTACTTGGGAAGGAAGCAGGTATTTATGCATAATCTCATCAGTGTCAGAGGCGGTTTCATGTCAAATGATTATATAGCTTGGATTGAAGGGAGAAGGATATCTGGATGGATCAGAACGGGCAAGGGAGTACAGACGAGGAGGCCATAGGAAATCCCACCGAATCCATCCACGCCCACACGTTGTGTCACGCTTGTATGCATTTCTTCTTCCATGTCGGAAGGGCGAATCAAGAGGAGATCGTCCCCTTTTAGACGTAATATCAACTTTTCTACACCCATCCATATCGAATCTCTCTCTCTCCAATCTGTTGTTTCCTTTTTATATTTATTTACCAAATCAACGTCAGATGCAGAGGCCTTTATTTATATTATTCTTCTTCAAATCAATAATGTCAAATCATAATAGATCGTTATTTATATTATTATTTTAGGTATCATCTCTAGCCGTTTAATTATGTTATAAAAAATAAAATATTATTTTGTTTAAAATTGGTTTATCTAATGAAGAATATATAATTTTGAAGTATAAGTCTGCAAAATTACATCAGATACTACTATTTTATAAATGGCAAATGTACAAATTTCAACCTTTCCCAAGAAAGTTAAATCCGCACATAGTTTAATTATGTAGAGATTTCAACTTTTATATTATTGAGATTTTGATAAATATTTTAATATGGGAGTTAGGAGCCATGTATTTATGTAGCAAACTTTTTTATGTTGTTGGGATTTATTACATTTCAGATTTGAAATAACTTTTTTATGTTGTTGGGATTCATTCCATTTTTATATTATTGAGATTTTGATAAATATTTTAATATGGGAGTTAGGAGCCATGTATTTATGTAGCAAACTTTTTTATGTTGTTGGGATTTATTACATTTCAGATTTGAAATAACTTTTTTATGTTGTTGGGATTCATTCCATTTTTGAGATTTGAAATTTTAATAGATATTTTAATATATAATTTTAGGGAGTTGTCTATAATGCGATTTTTTGGAGATTTCGGCGACGGAATCCGGCTGAAGAAATTGAGGTTAAATCTGAAATTGAGGTTAAATCTTGATTTTTAGCAGTTAAAATGGTTTTTTAATGGCATATTTGGATTCACCACCTTGAAAAACCCCTGGGACCCTTCGATTGTGCAGAAACTAGCTATCAAACTTGCAATTCCAATAAATTGCTGCCGGATTTTGACCGGAAAACCCGCCGGAAAAGCTTTCAAAAAGTCTCATTATAGACAACTGCTAATTTTAGAGTTATTTAGTAAAGAAATTACTTTATTAAATTTGTTACATTTTATTTGGGATTTAGAGATATTTTGGGATTATAGTCCATTCATTTTTTCCATAAAACTTTATTAGAATTAAAAAATATTTTATTATGATTAAGATTAATTTAGTTTAATATTTTGATTCATTATTAAAATGGTATATAATTTATTAATATTTTATTATGATTAAATTAATTTAATTTAATATTTTAAATTATTATTGAAATAATATTATTTATTAATAGTTAATCACCATTTAAGTTTTATAGGGTAAAGTATTGTATTTCAACAAAAATTTTTTGTATATTCCAAACTTTTGCCCTAGTGGAAAAACATATTGTCCAAGCATAAAACCTTCATATGAAAAAACTTTATTGAATTAAATATATATTTATATATATTATTATGATAAGATTATTTAATTAATATTTTAATTCATTATAAAAATAGTATATAATTTATAATATTTTATTATGATTTAAATTAATTAATTTAATATTTTTAAATTATTATTGAAATAGTATATAATTTATTAATAGGTAATCACCATGTAAGTTTTATAGGGTAAAGGATTGTCATCTAACAAAGAATTTTTTGTATACTCTAAAACTTTGACCTAGTAAAAAAACATATTGTCACAAGCATAAAACCTCATAGCTTTATGCAACATATTGTCACAAGCATAACACCTCATAGCTTTATGCAACATATTGTCACAAGCATAACACCTCATAGCTTTATGCAACATATTGTCACAAGCATAAAACCCCATAGCTTTATGCAACATATTGTCACAAGCATAAAACTCTATAGCTTTATACCTTGTTCAACCATCATTATCATATTTACAAATTGTATCCTATCCCTTTAAGTCATGAAAGTGGAATGCAATGAAATTTCCAAAGGTAAGGATTGTAGATATATTTTGTTATCTCATCATATGATTATCATATTGAGTGGTAGTCTCTTGCAAGCATCATTGGCAAAGTTTTGTCCTGCGATGTGGAATCCATTTGTACAATCTTTGAAATTTTAACATAACAACAATGCATTGTTATACATTTTGAAACATTAATATATGGACATAAAAATCATGCAATTACAAGTTTTGTCCCGGAATGTGGAATCCACTGGTTCAATATTCATTATCATTTCCCTCAATTTTCTTAATTTTATAGTTTTACTATAAATTTTAACATTTTATAAACATTATTCATGTTATACATTTCATCTACATTGTTTTATAAAATGTAATTTGTTGTTGTTGATGTAGCAAGCGCCTCTCATGCCTAAGAAATGGGAATCCCAAAAAATTATTACATAACTTTACAATTAAATACTCAACGTAATTAAACTTAAGAACAACATATTTATAATAGTAAACTTCAAAAACACCCAAATGCTTAGGAATTTTCTCAAAGAATAGATACTTAAGAGATGATGCTATAACATCAACCTAAGTCTTTGTATCTAAAATATTTGTTTACATAAACTTTTCTTAACATGATTAGATAAGTATATTTTTCTTTAATTAAAGGTAATTCAAGGTTATGGCAATGAATGTAGCTCGGTTATTATAAGCTTCCTCTTATTATGATATAATGAGTATGATTTTCTCCAATTGCACATTATGACAATGAATGTACTATGTCTTACAACATTCAAGGGAAAAATATTCGCTAAAAAATCATGAATGAAGATTTTTTTTTAAATCATAATTAATTAGGGCTTACACTTAGCACCAATTGCTTAATGTCGTTTACTTAAAATAAAAGTGATAGGATTCATAAGAAGAAAAACTTTGTTTCTAAGAAATATAAACCAAGACATATCGCTGCCTCATTTAAACATTGAACCAAAAACATATTAACTAAAACTATTATTAGAATAAAAAAATATAAAATATAAAATTATTTATCAAAAGGAAAATTTTATTTTAAAATTTCAAATCATAGCTAAAAAATAACATAATTTCATTTTTTAACACTAGGCCCCTATAATACTAGTGTATCCCCTTTATTGTTATTGTTAGTGTAATTCATTATTGTTATTGTTGTGTCCATGTACCCCCTATGTTGTTATTTTTGTGCCTCATAGAACCTCATTATTGTTATTGTCGTGCCCTTACATTATTATTGTTATAGAGGCTCTAATTATATTGTGACCCCTTAGACTCCTATATATACCAAGGAGGTCTATTATTTGTATCATCCAAGAATTGTTCATTTATGTAATGTAAAAAAGGTTTCCCCCTCAAAAAGGATAATTTTTAAGTTGTTGATCTATCTTTTCTTTTGTTTTGTGAGCTAGTTGCATAACATTTGGTATCAGAGCTTTGGGTTCTAGGGTTTCGCTGCTTCAAACAAGTCATCTTGAAATTTTTGCTATATTTTTTTTGTACTTGGCTTCAGATGCTGAAATTTTGACCACGTGGAGTAGAAATATTGGTGAACTTCATGTAGAAATTTCATATCTTGGTTCACTATATTTTCTGAGATATGGTCTAAAGAAATTAAGGTTTTTGTAGGCTCCAAAATTCAATCTCAAACAGGGAACCTAGGGTAAATCGACATAACTTTCTCTCTGAGCATCAGATTTGAATTTGTAGGTTTTAACCCCGTATAGAATTACCTGCATACGAATTCTAAAACATAAAATAAACAATGCGAGAGCATAACACATAAAACACATATACATAGAGATTTTCCCTTGGATCCCAAAACCGGGACTACGAGCTTGATTTTTCATTATGTTCCTTTCATTGTTACAATACATATTTATACATGCCGAAGCATCAAATACCATGGACCAAAAACCATCGCCTCCAAAACCATGTGCAAAAATCATGCACAAAACCATAAGCCGGGCCGCCCAAACTAACATAGGGTCCAAAACCAGAATTTTACGAGGTGCTGCCCCAGACCCCATAAAGTGGGGTTACCTGCACCCCTCAAACCCCCTATGAATCCCCCCGTTACGCAATTGGCGCAATGAAGGGGGGGCTCCGCCCCCGTCCTAACCCCCCGGTTAACTACGTGGGCTAGTCATGGAAAGAATATAACACAACCCAACATTCTCCCACTTGTTGTTTTCTTTCCACAGGGGGCCACAAGGGAGCTTAGTCATTTATCCAGCCCTGCAACGCCCATTGTTTCTCTACACCAAGAGAACTTCTCAGAGCTCACAGATTTTGTCAATGCATCTGCAGTATTCTTCAAAATGTCCACCTTTACTAGCAACAACTTTTTTTCTTCTATCATATCCCTCACAAAGTGATACTGAACATCAATGTGCTTTGTCTTTGAATGATAAGCAGGGTTCTTTGCCAAGAAAATTGCACTTTTGGCTATCACAGTTTATCCTTATAGCTTCTTGTACTAACCCCATACTTGAACACAATCTCTGCAACCAAACTGCT
>APFE031490095.1:162499-188104 GCA_000404065.3 Pinus taeda
GCTTCTTGCCCTTTCCATCAACATCTTATTCATTCTTTATGCAACTCCATTTTGCTGAGGTGTATATGGAGTAGTCTCCTGTCGTGCTATACCACACTTCTTACAGAATTCTTCAAATTCCTTGCTGCAAAGCTCTCCACCATTATCCGTCCTCAACACCTTTATCTTCTTCTCTGTCTGATTTTCCATGAAAGCCTTAAATTCTTTAAACCTGTCAAAGGCTTCAGATTTCTTCTTAAGGAAATATATCCATGTATTCCTTGAGAAGTCATCTATAAATGATACATAGTACACAGACTTACCCAGTGATGGAACCTTCACAGGTCCAAACACATCACTGTGCACAAGCTCTAATATTTGTTTTGCCTTCTTACCACCAGAGGGGAAACTCACCCAATTCTGCTTCCCATATACACAATTTTCACAGAAATCAAAATTCGGAGAGCTATTACTCATACCTTCTACCATATCTTTACCATGAAGTATTTGAATGCCCTTCTCTCCAATATGTCCAAGCCTTTGATGCCACAGCATGGTCTTCTCTACAGAAACCACTAGATTTTCTGCTCCACTTTCAGGAGCCACAGAACTGTTGCACCCATCAACAACATTGTTACCTTGCAGCTTGTACAGAGTTCCAATCCGAACTCTCCTCATCAATACTAGTGCTCCCCGAATCATCTTGCAGGTATCCTTCTCAAGCACTGTTTTTACACTTGCATCATCCAACTTGCTTACATAAATCAGATTTCTGGTTAATGCGGGAATATGTAGAACACCCGAAAGTGTTCTAACCCTTCCACCTTACAACTTCAACTTCAATTTTTCGTGATCAACGATTCTAGCCTTCCTATCATCCCCTAAGAAGACATCACCACCATCGTATTTCTCATACTCATAGAACCACTCTCTATGGGGAGTGAAGTGAAAGGATGCATCTGAGTCAATCAACCATGCCTCATGATCTGCATGTATACTTGAAGAAGCCAAGTACACATCCCCACCTTCATCTAAGGTGGTTTTCGCCTCTGCAGAAGGAGCATCATCAAATCCCATTCCTTTATCAAGAGCTTTAGATTTACAGCCCCTTTTGTAGTGCCCTTCCTTTCCGCATTTCCAGCACACCACCTTTATGAGTTTTCTTGGAGATTTAGATCTCCCTCTCGATGACTTATTTTTGTTTCTATTTTGGGACCATCCTCGTACAGATAAGGCATCACCATTCTAGCTCTCCATATTTTTCCGTCTCATATCCTCTGTCAGCAAGGATGAGACTATTTCATCAAACTGCAAGGCAGTTGCATTGTACCTATTACAATAACCAGTCTATCCCACGAATCTGGTAGAGAACACAACAAATTGATGCACTTATCTTCATTTGAAATTTTGATATCAACAGACAATAACTGACTTACCACAATATTAAACACATTCAGATGCTCTGTCACCGAGTCTCCATCTTCATCCTCAGGTTATATAGCTTTTTCCGTAGGAACAATTTATTCACCAGAGACTTAGATTGGTACAAATTCCCTAACTTGTCCCACAAATCCTTCGTCATATCTTCCCCTGATACATTCAACAATACTGAATCTGAGACACACAATCATATTGTGCTCTTTGCCTTCCGATCCAACTTCTTCCATTCTTCATCAGTCACTCCCGTTGGTTTAGTACCCAGATATATTGCGATCCACTGATCTTTATCCACCAACAAATCCTCCATCTTGAGTTTCCACAACTCAAAACTCTGACCATTAAATTTCTTGATCCCTATCTTTCCACTGCTCGCCATCTTCTTTCACCACCAAAATCGATCCCCCAGATCTCCCACTAAACGGGGTCTACCACAGGCCCGAGCAAAACCCCTCAACAATAAAGGCGTCCCCTTGAAGCCAAAACAACTCTGATACCAAATGTAGGTTTTAACCCCGTACAAAAATTACCTGCATACGAATTCTAAAACACATAAAATAAACAATGCGAAAGCATAACACATAAAACACATATACACAGAGATTTTCCCCTGGATCCCAAAATCGGGATTACCAGCTTGATTTTTCACTATGTTCCTTTCAATGTTACAATACATATTTATACATGCCGAAGCATCCAATACCATGGACTGTAAACCATCACGTCCAAAATCATGGACTGAAAACCATCGCGTCCAAAACCATGTGCAAAAATCATGCACAAAACCATAGGTAGGTCCACCCAACCTAACATAGGGTCCAAAACCAAAATTTTCCGGGGCGCTGCCCGGGACCCCATAGAGTGGGGTTACCTGCACCCCTCAAACCCCCTATTAGGTAATCAACGCAATGAAGGGGGGGCTCCGCCCCCCTCCTAACCCCCCAGTTAACTACGTGGGTTATTCGTGGAAAGAATATAACACAACCCAACATAATTTCGTAAAAGTGATTGAAATTACACATAGTGTAGATTTTTGTGTCTCATTTTCATGGTCGAAGTTTGAAACAGTGACATGTGGCTTTCCGTACAAGTTCACTGTACTGAACTAGTATATAATTAGGTCATCGTGGGAGATTGGGCATAACTCTTTCTTGAAGAATCCAATCTCGGCATGACTTGTGGGGTTGGAAACAACACTCAAAGGGATACCACAGGATGAAAATTTAAACCTTAAAGATCCGAAATTACAGAGATACAACATTATCAATATGCAGTTCCTAAAAAAAATGTGTGTATTTTTTTTTAAATTTTGCATAACTTTTGTTTGAAAAATCAGTTTGAAGTGATTCAAAGGACACAGTGAAACATAGATATCATTGTTTGATTCAAAAATGCCTCGAAAAAAAAATAAAAATAATAATAAAATAAAATAAAATAAAAAATGGATACACCTAGTAAGAAACCAAAAATCTCTTCTATGACGCATGAATAAGCGGAAGAAATGCAACATGATATAACAAAATTATGAGCCCAAGTGTAAGAAATTTCACTCTCATAAAAAGTACCAAAAAATGAATTGGAAACCATGATGAATGTTGAGATAGATGGTATAAAAATGGACATGGGAGTTTTTAATGATGGTTTAAAAGAAGACATGGAAGCGATGATGAATGTCAAGATAGAAGGGTTGAATGAAGGTTTAGCAAAGTTGCTAGAAGAAAGGATTCCCAGTGGTGACAATATAATCCATGAAAATCGTGATGAGGACAAAAGGAATATGAATTATGATTTTAGAGACTTCAATGTTGGGTTTAAGAACCACCACATTCCAAAGATTGATATGAGGAAGTTTGATGGCAAGGATTTGGTAACATGGATACTATAGATGGAGCAATATTTTGATTTCCATGATGTGAAACACACACAAAAGGTACACATTGCATCTTTACATTTAGAACTTAATCAGTTTGTATGGTATCAATGACTTTGTTCTCGTAAACCACTTGTCACTTGGTCAAATTTTATAGAGGAAAAGATAGAACATTATGATGATACAAAGAGCAACACCTTCTTTAGCCAATTGACAAATCTCAAACAAAAGAGTTTAATGGTGGAGCATATTGAGGACTTCCAAAAATTGAATATCAAGGTAACTGATATTCCATAAGAGCATAAAATGTATGTCTTCATAGGGACTTTAAGGGATAACATTCAACATGAGGTTCGCCTTTGGGAACTTGATTCATTGGAGAAGGCATTCAGGGTGGCAAGAAAAGTTGAAAGCAAAATTATGGCAACAAGGAAGTCTACCACTCACAATTATAAAGTTAGAAGTGTTGTTGCTCCTAGCCTTCCACAACCTACAAGTTTGACACCATAACAATTGGAGGAAAAAAGAGCAAAATGGCTTTGTTACTGTTGTTATTGCAAATACACTAAAAGTCATAGTTGTGTTGAGAAGAAATTATTCTACATAGATTGTGAAGAGGAGGAAGAAAAGGAACAAGAAACATCAAAAGAGGAGGTTATACACCAGAAACCAACCCTAGAGAAAGAAGAAATGAATCCAACCGTATCTTGTAATGCATTGGCATGAATTACTACTCCACAAACTCTCAAGTTAGAAGGATATATCAAGAAGAAAAAGGTAATAATGTCGATTGATTTGGGTAGTACCCATAATTTTATTCATTGTAAGATAGCTAAGGAATTGAATTGATTTCTATATCCAGCACTAGAGTGTCAAGTGATGGTTGTAAATGGATGAATATGTATTGAATAGTCCAATGCTTTCCATTCCAATGGGTGGTGTTGATGTTGTATTAGGAGTCCAATGGTTACTATCTATGGGGATCATAGATTTTAATTTTCAAGAAATTTTCTTTAAAATAAATTGGGAAGGAAAGGAAGTAGAATTAAGGGGTATCACAGGGAAACAAGGAAAGATAATCAGCTCTAATGGCATGACAAAGCTTCTGAAGAAAGAACAACGTGGCGTAATTGCATAATTATGCTCACTATAGGTTCAAACATCGAAATAATCTATTTATCCAAATCTCCAAAAAGCCTTGGATAATCATTCCAATATATTTGAGACTCCCAAAGGCCTCCCACCTATTCATGATCATGATCATGTTATTCATTTGATTCCAGGAAGTGTTCCTTCAAACATCAAACCTTACATATATCCTTATGCCCAAAAGAGTGAAATTGAACATATGGTTGTAGAAATGCTAGAGGTCGGTATAATTCAACCTATTCAAAGTTCTTTCTCTGCTCCAATAGTATTGGTGCATAAGAAGGATGGATTATGGCGTGTGTGTCTGTATTATATGGATCTCAACAAGCTCACTACTAACGATAAATTTCACATTCATGTCATTAATGAATTGTTGGATGAATTGCATGGAGAAATTTACTTCAACAATCTGGATCTTCATTCAAGATATCATCAAATTAGAATGAAGACCAAAAACATTCTGAAAATAAAATTCATAATTCAAAGGGTCATTATGAATTTTTGGTCATGCCTTTTGGACTTACTAATGCACCTTCCACATTTCAAGGTTTAATCAATTCCATTTTCAAACCCTTCCTTAGAAAATTTGTGTTAGTATTTTTTGATGATATTCTAATCTACAAAAAATCTTGGAAGGATCATGTTCAACATGTTGACAAGGTGCTCAAACTATTGGAAGAGAAACAATTATATGCAAAAACCTTCAAATGTTTCTTTGGAGTACAAGAGATGGAATATTTGGGTCATATTGTATCTCATGAGGGTGTTAAGGTAGACCCTAACAAAATTAAAACCATTAAGGAATGTAAAATCTCCACAACCATAAAGCATCTTCAAGGATTTCTCAAATTAACAGGGTATTATCGCAAATTTGTTAAGAATTATGGGAGAATAACAACACCTCTAACAACATTATTAAAGAAATATGCATTTTCTTGGACTCTAGAAGCAACTAAGGCCTTTGAACATCTTAAAGATGCAATGTGCCAAACACCGGTCTTAGCTATGCTAAACTTGACAAAAACCTTTATTGTGGAATGTGATGCCTCAGAAATGGAATTGGTGTTGTTTTAATGCAAGAAGGAAGACCCGTTACTTTTGAAAGTCATCCAATCAAAGGAAAATTGATGCAACAAAAGTATTGCTTATTGACTTTAATTGTGAAATGCATAAATGTATTTTGTAAATAATATTTTATTAATATTAATGAAATGTACAAGTATGATGAATGTTATAATGAGGCCCTGCTTATATACCTAGGCAGGTGCCCTTTCATGAATGGGTGTGTCCATTAAGACATGCCTCTTCATTAACTACTCATTAATTAACTATAACTATGATTATGATTTATTTATTTGTATTCATGTTATTTTTATATAAAATATATTCGTAACATTGCCTCTCTCTTCAATAAGCTTTGTCCTCAAAGCTTAATTCATTATTAATTTCTCCATTCATCCACGTCATTTCGGTATGTATAAATCATCGATAATATTGTTTTGGAATCAAGGGTTTTTAATTTCTCCTTCAAATATATAAATATATATTTATAAACTTAAATTAAATTAACTTATATTAATTATAAATTAATTTTATAAATTAATTCAATCAACTTATATTATTATATAACTTTAATTATATAGCTATATAGTTTTTAACTTATATATGGTATGAAAAGGCGCAATATGGAATGGCATGACGTTGGTTGATAGGTAAAGGTGCAAGACAAATCATGGTGGATTGGTCAGACAACGCGTTGGTCGAGAGGGGAGTGTTTTGTCGGAGAAAACGACGGAGTGGACAAGATGATGATTAAGAACAGGTCGATAGGGAAAACGAAGACAGAAGTCCTAGAAGCAGCGGTGAGTGATAGAGTGTGGAGAAGGTAGTCAACAAATTATCATGAATTCTTATAACCTTACCCGAGGTCTCAGTATCTTTTGCAATTTCCCCTTCTTCGATGTCTTCCACAGAGGGAATCATTTTAGGTTTATATATATATATTTTTTTGAGATGTTGTTTTGATAGGCCAAGTGCTTTAGAAATCGTAGGAAAAAAAAATAACGCTTCAGGACCCAGGCATCATCAAGGAAAAATAGCCGCTTCATGACTCGATGAGGCAACGAAGGGTTTTGGCTTGACCATGCCACTAAATGTAATGACATACGAGAATGGTTGTCATGTGCGTTGATGTCAGTTGGATTCAAAAAATAGATTTCTTGAAGCCTTCCCAAATCACCTGCCTTTGCAACGTTTCTATCTTCCTTACCAACATTTATATCTAAATCTTTTGATTCATAATTCAATTCCTCTTGATTTCCTGAACTAGTATTTCGGACTGGATTTCTCCCTCTACAGATGAGCATTCGCTTAACCTTACTTGCAAATTCTTCCAAGGTATCTTTATCAAGGAATTTTGTAAAATCCTTATGATTATTCCCCAATGTGTTTTGAGTCCTAACAAGGCTTTTAACTTCATTGTTACACGAGTATTCTGGTTTGGCTAATAGATTTTTCTTGGAAGGAAACTTGATTTCCTCCTTTATCACCTTCTTCTTCATTATCAACCAATTTTTCTTCCATAGGAGATAGTTTCACTCTTCTAGCCTTGCTCATAGTTGTAGGTGTTTTCTTTATACAATCTGCATTTCCAATCTTCTTCACAGATGAAGATCTATTCTACGAAGGATGGGTGTCGAC
Organism: Pinus taeda; assembly: GCA_000404065.3. Lineage (NCBI taxonomy): Eukaryota > Viridiplantae > Streptophyta > Pinopsida > Pinales > Pinaceae > Pinus > Pinus taeda. The sequence continues at coordinate 169,635 of APFE031490095.1, forward strand.
AACTTTAGATGCCCTTGTCCTTGTTGACCTCCTGCACATGGAAGTCATTTTATTTTTTCTCTCAACTTTTTTGTTCTTTCGTTGTCTTTGTCATTGATTTTGAACCAGGGAATATTGACTAGAAGTAGATGGAGGCACTATAATAGATGTTGATGGAGAAGTAAGGATATTTTCTTCCTTGGGATTTATTCTTCATTTCTTTCCATAGGGATATTAAATATGGAAGCATTATCTAAACTGCAATCTATATTCCATTATTCTCTTTACCAACGCGGAGAATCCTCAAATTGTTAGTATTAACTATTGTAGCGTTATTTGGAGTGCATTTAGTTTCCATCCTTTGAGCATATTTTTCTCGGTTAGAGTATTCTCCGTCTTTAAGATCACCTTAATTCTCCTCATAACCTGAAATTGATATAACATATTCCTGATCTTCTACAAAATGTAGTGATTCATCATGAATATTTTTTGTTGATTCATTTTTATCATCTTCATCTGGATCATCATCTTGATCTACATAATCTTCATCAACATGATTTTCATCTGGATCATCATCTTGATCTACATAATCCTCATCCACATCATCTTCATTTGGATCATCATCTTGATCTATATCATCCTCATCCACATCAAGATCAACTTCCTTTATATCCTCATCTTGATCTATATCAACTTCATTTGGATCATCATCTTGATCTAGATCATCCTCATCCACATCAATATCATGTTCTGCATCATTTTCTTGGTTAGAACATATTTAATGTTAGTCTCCTTCATGTTAGTGTATTCTCCCTTTAGACATGTTGTAATTTATGCACATGATTTTTCTAATTGCTGAAATGCTTCTTGAATTTTACTAAATTTCTCAATGAATTTAGGGTGAAAACTTAATGGTATATTGTGTCACGGATAACATTCAAAGACTCACATGGCTCTGATACCACTAAAGTAACAAAACTAGTGCTTGTTGACTTTAACTGTGAAATACACAAATATATTTTGTAAACAATATTTTATTAATATATATGAAATGTACAAGCACAATGAATGTTACAATGAGGGCCTGCTTAAGACATGCATTTTCATTAACTACTCATTAATTAACTATAACTATGATTATTTTTTATTTATTTATATTCATGTTATTTTTATATAAAATATATTCGTAACAAAAATATTTATTTGTTGGGAGGTGTAAATGCTATATTTACACTCACATTTAAATTGTCAATCTGGGGTCGTAAGACTTAGAGACGTAGCACGATATATGCCAGAATACGACCTTGGGGATTTGTAAAATCAAAATCCTAAAAACAAATTGAAAAGGAAATCATTCAAGAAAAGACATTCCAAAGTAAACACACTACAACAAATAAAGAATGCAAAGCTTCTTAAAAGACTACAACTACGCTGCAAATATAAAAGCATGAAACAAATTCAATTTCAAACAATTTTAAAATCTGTACTTAAAATGTTTCTTTCGAATGATGCTCGAAAGGAACCATAAGGGTATGGAAATATCCAATCCATAATTTAAATTATTGAGTGAGGATATCTTCAAGTTGCTAGACACTTTACTTATGTTAAAAATGTATTCAAACTAATCTTGGTATATAAATAAATGTCATTGTCTTACAATTCGAAAATCAATTCATAAGTGCCCAATAATATGAATAATGAACTAAATGAAAAACTTGTCGATCTCACACCGTTATTATCCACGTCTTGAATCCCTACAACTCAAAATATGTTTTGTTATAAAATAAATTGAATAGGGCAATAATGAAAATGAGAAAAGAAGCACTTGTTATCTCTACTCTATTTTTAGTCTAGTTACTGGAACAGAAATAAATTTATAATATTGTTAAATTTACTAATCAAACCTATGCAATTAAATATAAAACATAAAGGAAATCATGAAATGGCAGAACAAATTTCAAATCATACCACACAATTCAGGAAATGAAACACAGTCAAATGAATTACACAAGCATGTAATAAAATGCAGTGAAGTAAATCACACTAGCAGGAAATAGAATGTAGTAGAATAAATAAATCCTAAGTAGTCTAGGTAACAAACTGGTTGATGGGCCTAAACAACTAGCTCGATTTCATTGTAAAATTTGAATCAACACACCATCTCAGAAATTCGAAATAGCTTGTAAATTTAAATTGAATGCAGAATCATATTACTACTGAAATCAAATTACAGAAATGTGAAACAATTAGATGTTGGGCTCCAGTGGTCCCCTCCAGGGATCATTCCACTGGGCTCAAACTCCTCTCATGGCACAACTAAAATCCAGTCTCTGCAAATAATACAATGTATAGGTTTCCATAGCCTATCGTTCTTCTACAATCCCGTACCTTAAGCCATTTTTCTATCAATACACAACTCTCCATTTTATAGCAGCAACGCTGCCCCTAATTAACGGATTGATTGCTACATGGTGTATAAATTTGGAATTAATACAAATTGGTTAAGATTACATCGAGAAGGTTTATTTCAAATTGGGTTCAAATTGGTGCGAATCTAGCTTCTCGAAGTACTTTAACTTCATCGTTTTGTTCGCAAGCTCAATCATCTCATGTTTCGTTGTGGACATTTTGAATATGGACGTTAGAAGAGGTAACGTGAATCCCATCAGTGTTGGGGCTATCACTGGGATCGGTGGAGATGTTGTCGTATGGATCAGAGTGGCTAGGGCAGTGACTCATTTGCATTGCCCAGTAGAGGTGGAGATTTTGCTTGTTGAATGTCCAGAAGCCATAAGGGCACATCGGGAGGCTTGTTACCTTCAGTATCTCCTTACATCGCTCCTTCATGGTGTACAGATATGCTTCCACTCCCTCTCCTTCCGATCCTTCATGTTTCTTTGTATTAAATCCTCTATCCACTCCTTAATGGAAACAAATCAACCCCACGGTGAGCAACGATATCACAAATGAGATCATAGGTGGTAGTGTTAGCAACAAGAATCAAATCATGGTCAGAGTCAACAAAGTCCAAAATTGCAAACAAATCCAAAGAGCCCCCCAGATTGTTAATAGAGGGGGCAAAAAGAATGAGTCCATCATACAAGTATTGGCCAAATCTCTGGAGCACGAGCTTGGGATCATGTGTGAGCTTGAATTCGGACAGAGATATGATGAAGGGTTGGAATTCATTGTTACCCTTGGTGGAAATCGGGGCCTTCGGTCTTCAGATCTTCCCATGGGGATAAGAAGCCAATCAACAAACTCAAAAGATAAATCCCCAACCCATAACCCTTCACATAATACACTCTTAAGCAGTAGAGGACAACCATGAACAGTGTGGTGACCCATCGAGGCACCCCCTCTTTCCATCTTAAGTATTCCAAAAGTAACGAATTTCCACATGTTGCAATCCCAAATGCAGCAAATGATGAAAGGAGTACCGCCAAAACATGCTCCACATGGAGCACCAAGTAGAACACATGCGCAAAGAGGAGTACGAGTGTGCATTGAACATAAAAATGACATTGCGTGGGTGTTGTTCAACAATCTCTGCACACAATCTCATCTTGACACTCGACAAAAGGTGCAGAATGTATTTCTCAATCTTTGTCATTGAATTCAAGTTGTTGCTTCTGTTCATGAGATGAATCCATACTCAAATGTGTTTTAGGAAGCATTCTTGCACTACTGGTATGAAAACTGCTAGTACATGACTTATTCATCTGCCACTAAGAAGGCATATTATTATTGAGATTTACACAAAACATTCTTCAAATTAATCAACAAGAAGAATTCATAATTTAATAGCTATTGCCTCTGAATGCCTCTAACTATCAACTTAATAAGATAATAATGATTAAAAACACTAGTCACAAGCATAGAATTATTTGGTAAAAAATTGTAAAAATCTGGACAAAAAGGCAACTCAACATCCCCCCACGCTGATCTTCTTGCATGTCCTCGTGCAAGCCAAACCATTAAATGAGGAAACCATGAAAGAAGGCAAGGGAAATGTTTAATGATCAAACTATGCTTTTGTTAAGAGTGTCAACAAAATTTCAGTAAGTAAATATGAAGGTGCTTGGTATTTTAAAGTACTCATTAGCCTGCAACATAACTATTACAATGCCCACTAAAACCATGTTACAACTCTTATCGAAAGTAGGAATGATAAAACAAGATCAGGTACATGAAGCAAACATCATGGAGAAAGAGTATTGCACATACCTGTTGTCTTGTCTCAATGAATTCTCTATTTTTCTTCTACCTAGAGTCTTATGATAAAGATCAAGTTTTTGTTGAAAAGGTGCAATTTCAAGAAAACTACCACAAGATTCTTGCTCCTACCCTAGCAATCTTATACCTAGACTATGTATTACGTATTTAGAGGCAACCACAATCAATATACATGGTTGTCAATCAACACCTTGTGAGTAGTCATCATTGAGTAATTTATCACTCTAATTAAAATGAGTTATAATGCCAGAAAATAGAAATGAATTAAAGTGATATGGCACTTTCCTGGACCAATCAGCAACCCCTTTATTGAACACTCTAAATTTCATTGTCATCCAGATTCAAAACTAAATTTCTTCTTAATCTAGTACAAAGAATAACCTTCACTAAGGGTACCACATCATTAAAGACTCATGATTTTTGAAAAACAGAATTCAAAGCATCATGTCCAAATCATCTTAAAACCATTTTCCAAGAATTAAAATGATGAGTTTCAGGGAAAGAGAAGGATAGCCAAACAAATCATAGTATATGATCAACTTTAATACCACAGACATGGCCTTGCTACCCGTAGGTGTCCATAACCTCGGTACAGATGTCTTTTAACCCAGCAAAATGTTTGTGTCCCACTTACTAGATATAGATTCAGAGTTAGCTTATTTGACTTTTTAGATGAAGGCCACTGTCCTGGCTTGGTAACCAGTTGATGGCAGTCCCACTCACAAGAAGTAACATGGATGAACAGGTCAGCTCGTGATGAAACCTCATGTCTTCCATCCTTTGGTTGAAAGCCATTATTCTGGCTTGGTGACCAGCAACAGTAATGTCATGCATGTTAGGTCCCATGATTGTGGTAGGTCGGCTCATCACAAGACCTCCTATCCTCCCCTAAATATTTTGTAAACTCTGATTATGATTAACCTTAAAGGTTACTTAATAAGCGGGGAGTGAGATCTACTCCTTAAGAGTTTGGGATGGCATGAAAAGTTTTTAATAACTAATCATTATTGGCTAGTTCCTCTACCCTAAAGACTTATTGAAAATACCCTAGATAATGGCTGAAATATTCCTTGAGTTAATAATTCTAGTGTTCTCATGAATAGCTCATTATGACATGTTAACACTCCAGGAAACTCTCCTAGGTTGTAGCTCAGAGATGCCTGGTAACATATAAATCTTCAATATCGTTCTCTGAACTATTGGAATGGATTAGGGTTTAGATCAAGTCAAATGACTGTTTCAACTCTGTTTTCACTCAAGACATGCATGAACGCCCTCGGCTTGACAAGGCTTTCGACCACTAATTCTCAATATTTTATAGATTCAATAAATATATGGAGAATCTTGATTGTACCAGTAGATACATACATAAACACATATGAATGGATAGCTACAAAAGTAAATGAAGCTTGCAAATCTAATTTATCAATGCAGAGATAAGATAATAGTTATCTGGCATTAGACACAAAAGAAAACATGAATAACCTATTCAAGTGCAAGCTTAGAACAGAGGAGAAGATGGCAATTGAACATGTAACAACAAAAGAAGCTTATATTACTGGAATGAATATGAAACGCTGGGAGGAACAGTATCCACAATCTCCAAAAGTTGAACCTCTAATCCCTCGAACTTTCAGCCATTTATAAGATTTTTATAATACTCTCGAACTCATTGAGGCTCGAGATGTCTTAATCTATCCCCTCTGTCTTCTAACTACTTGATGCCATAAATAGACAAACATGAGCTTAGACATCTCTCTTTCTAACAAACACGATAATCAAATTTTGGTAATTTTGTCCTGTTGTCAGGTGGTTCATTCGTGCCAGCGCATTCCATGATCATTTATGTTGGTTCAGTTGCATCATGTTGTTGTTTCTTTCCCTTTCGGCCATGCATTCTGTTATTTCAGTTCAACTGTCTAATTGTCAAAAACACTGACAAAGCCAACAAATTTCCTCCTTGGGTGACTGGTGGGAAGTGGGGTACAAGGGTTGTTGGATCGAAAGGAATGGGCGGAGGAGATCAATCATCGAAGGCTTGAAGTCATGGCAGGAGCAGAATATGGTTTATATCGGACATTCATCGAGCGGTAAGTGGTAAAGGACTAAGCCCGCCCGATTCCATTCATCGGGCACCACATAGCAGCGAAGGAGAGAGAGGGAACCGCTTTATCGGGCGGGTATCCCTCTCTCTTGTTGCCGAAGCGATATGCGCGATAGCCATTAGATTTGGCAGAAATGACCTAACGGTGGTGATTGGTCAGAGCGAGTGAGCGTAAATCATTAGTTGGATGAAGTGTGGACCGTCAGATCAGTGGGAAGATCGACGACGGGGATTAGAGAATGGAGAGCGTAGCGGAAAGGAGATGAATTGAGAGCAGACCTGCCGATATTTATAAGCGCGGGTGTATAATTTATGAAGTCCGACTTATGGCCAAAGCGGAGCAAGAGGAGACGTGGACCATCGGAGCTAAAACAAGGGACATTTCCGTTAAAATAGCAACAGTTCACCTCAGGGCTAACATTAGCTCCTTCTGGGGATGAAAGCCTCCCTATGAGGTTTCAAGAATTGCAGACTACTGCCTTTCTAGTAACAACCAAAACAAACTTATCTCCTAGTGTTCCATTGGGCATGGAGTTTATTTGCATAGAAAACAAAAACTAAAAAAACCTGTTACAATATTAAGGCGTTAAAGCCTCATATGAAGTAAAGTTTCAAAAACTGCCCATTGACTAGGCCATCAAAAACACCTCCCCCCTCCAAATTGTGCAGAATGAAAGTATTGTTCATTTGAACTTGAGCAATGACAAAGGGTCATGTCCATAAGGCATCAAATTTACCATGGTTACCCTTCTTTTCCTTCAATGCATCCCATTTGAGAACCCAGTCACCAACTTGAAAACTGTCCATTTTTACCTTTTTATCAAAGGTTTCTTTGATCTTCTTTTGATGAATTCTTGACTTCTTAACTAGTTGTTCTCTGATCTGTTGTAATTCAACCAAGTTACTCATTCTCCTTGCCATGTCGTTCTCTTCAACTTGTTCTTCTTGTAAGAATTTGGCCATAGGGAGAATCAACTGGATAGGAAAAACAACATCAGCGCCATAAACCAACTTAAATGGAGAATTTCCTATGGACTTCTTGTTGGTAACTCTGTCAGCCCACAATGCAAACTTCAACTTGTAATCCCAGTTCTTTTTGTTGTCCTCTAGCAGTTTTTTTATTATCCTTACAAGAATCTTGTTAGATCATTCTGCAAGGCCATTTCTTTGAGGATAATATGAGGTAGAATGCACCAATTGAATGCCCATGGATTCACACAAGTCCACCAATTATTCTACCCTGAAAGCTGCTGCATTATCAGTGACTAGTTTGGTTGGACAACCAAATATAGTGAAAATATTATCATTCAAGAATTTTATGATACCTTGATGATTAGCATTTTTAGTGGGAATAGCCTCAATCCATTTGGTGAAATAATTAGTGGCTACCAAGATCCATTTGTGATGGCCACTGGAATGTGGATTGATATCACCTATGAAGTCCAAGCCCCACTGCTGGAAGGGACCATTGGCATGTACTGGCTTCAAGGGCAGATATTTTAGTTGTTGTCTTCCTGTAAACCTCTAACATTTGTCACAAGACTTCACAAAAGAAAACACATCAAAGAACAGAGTAGGCCAATAATACCCAGCTCTCAGGATCTTGTAGGCTGTGGTTTTCCAATAATGATGCCCTCCATAAATGGTAGAATGGAACTAGTGCATGACTTCCACAGATTTTCCTTTGTCTAGACATCTCAAGAAGATCCCTGATGGGTCTTTCCAATAAAGCAGGTTTTTATTAATGCATAATTTAGCTGATCTGAGCTTAATGGCTTGGGCTTGACTTGAGCTATGCCCTGGAGGGACCTTTAGCTTCTGCAAAAAATGAACTACACTGGAATACCATTCACAGGTGGCTAGGTTTTCAGCCAAACACTAATTCTGCTCTTGCTCTTCTACTGCTTCCTCTGTCCACTCACCACCTGAATTTGAACCTACGCAATTGATGTCTAACAAACTGCAATTTTCCTCAGCCATAAGCTTAGCCAAGTCCTGGCCTTTGACAAGCTTGGTGGGCTTCACCTCTATGAATTTTGTAATCCATTTAGCTCTCTTTCCATCAATATCTGGCTGAGTTAGGACATACGCAACCACTTTGGAATGCAGAATATAAATTTTGAATGCCTTTAAAGATTTTATGGGAGCATAAGCTTGTTTTTCAATAAGGTCATACCTTAGTTCAGCCTCCCTCAGAGTTTTGCTGAAAAAGGCCACAGGGTGCTCTACACCTTCATCATTTTTCTGCAATAGAACTATTGCAAGTGTATCATAAGAGGCAAAAGAGAAGATATAAAACTCTATGGTATAATTTGGATTGATTAGAGTGGGAGCTTCCATGATAGCTTGTTTGATGGCTTCAAAAGAGCTTCTTGCATCATCTGTCCATTTTATTTCTGATCCTTTCTTCAGCATGGAAGTGATGTGCTTCACTAGCTCTCCAAAGTTTGGAATAAACCTCCTGACAAAGTTAATCTTACCCAGGAAAGATTGAATGTCCCTTTTTGACCTTGGGATGGACAATGCCTGAATTTCTTGAACTCTTGCTGGATCAACCTTCACACCTTCAGCAGAAACAATATGTCCCAGAAGTTTGCCTTCTTCTAGAGAAAATTGTGACTTATTTGGGTTCACAGAAATTCCAAACCGTCTGCATTTTAGAAACACCTTATTCAAATGCTGCAAATGGTCCTTGTGGCTGCTGGAAAAGACTGTTATGTAATCAAGGTAAATAAGGAAAAACTTGTCCTTCTCTCCCACAAAGGCTATGCTCATGACCCTTTGAAAAGTATCCCCAACATTCATCAGTTCAAAAGGCATCTTGGAGTACTTGAAAGTGCCCCAAGGAGTAGTGAAGGTGGTCTTTTCCTGATCTTCTGAATGTACAACAATTTGATTGTAACCTGAAATCCATCTAAGAAAGACATGACTCTAGCCCCTGAAACATTTTGCAGCAAGTGTTCCATCTTAGGCAGGGGGTAGTTTTCTTTTTTAGAGCATTTATTCAAATTCCCGAAGTCAACACAAAGCCTGGTTTCTCCATTCTTCTTTCTTACTACTACAAGGGTAGCTATCCACTTTGAATACCTTAGGGGAACTATGATTTTGTCATCCAACAGCTTCTTGATTTCCTTTTCAATCAAAGGCAATAAGGGAGGGCTGATAGGTCTTAATTTCTGCTTAAAGGGATGGTGTTCTTCTCTAGTGGAATCTTATGCTGAATGATGCTGGTGTCATAGGTCCTAAGATCATTGTACTCCCAAGCAAAAATATCAGCAAATTGTTTCATCAGGGTGCAATACTCTGAACTTTGGGCAGAAGACAAGTGAGTGGATAGATTTATGTACTTTGGATGTGCTGGACTCCCTACATTATATCTATGAACTGCAGACTCATTTTCTTTTTTGGCAAGCTTATAAGGTACACCATTATGATCAAACAACTTCTCTAGGGGCACCAATCCTTAAAGTATATGGTTACTAGGCAGTTGAACAATGTTATCCTGACCAATCTCGTCCTTTAGCTTGGACTGGTTGCATTGTTCAATGGTTTCGTTTTCTTGGTCAATGTGCATTTCAGAAAATTCATTAATGACTTGTAAAAACCTATTAATTTCATCATCATCTTCAAAAAAATTCCAGTATTTGACATTGCCAGGCAGAGATGGTCTATATTTCACCTGAACCTCATAAGTCAATTTAGGAGGCAAAGGAGGAATAAACGTGCTAGCAGACACAGTAAGGGAATCAACAAGTTGGTTCTTCATTCTAGGGATGTAAGAAATGTCAAAACTATTAAAAGAAACCTTGAGCTTCCATACCTCATCTTTGTATGCTTTCAGCCTTGGATGCTTTTCTTGGAAATTTTTGTTCACCTGCTGAATGATAAGGTCTGCATCTCCAAACACCTTCAGACCTTTGATGCCCATTTCTTTAGCAGTGTTTAAGCCCAATATCAAGGCTTCGTACTTTTCTATGTTATTTGTGACTTGAAAATTTAACTTGAAAGATAAAAGAATGCATTCTTGTGTGGGGGACACAAGGACTACATCTGCTCCTGCAGTTTGCTTAGAGCAAGCTCCATCAAAGAACATGTCCCAAATTTGTGAGCCTTCTTCCTCTGTGATCTGGCAAACCGGTTTCCTAAGCTGCATGGAGGCCAACTGGGATTCTTCAATCTGAATAATACATGCTCCAAAATCAGTGTCGACAGCATAGATGGGATGATTAGTGGGATTCCTTTCATCACTGATGATATAAGCCAACTGAGCTTCTCTATATAATCTCCTACTCTCACCTCCAAAAACTGGGATAGTAGCATAGGACAGATCATTTTACAATGTTCCACCTAATCTCTTGATCCAACCTCTGGAAAGCAACATGCCAAGCTTGGGGGGTATATCTACTACCATAATATCCATCATCATGCTCTTCATGGGCAGTTGAGACAAGTTGATGGCTAGGTCTTTGATTAATCCCAAACATTTCACTTTTCTAGAGTCAAAAGAAAACAGGGCATGATAAGACTTGGTAATGTTAAGACCCAACTCATCCATGACAACCTTGGGCATTAGATTATGGCTGGCTCCTATGTCCAGAAGGCAGTTGTGAAGGATTTTGTCATGAATAGTCAAAGAGACATAGAATGATGGGGAGTTGTCATCACAATTTTCAATCATTGGGATGAAAACAACAATTGGTTTGTCGTCTTGTAGATTTACATAGTCAGTGGAGGCTTGGATGGCTTTAGGCTTAAGGGCCTCGAGGATAGATCCCTTTAAGGACTCATTCTTCACTAGTTCAATCAGAGGTATAGGTATGCTTAGCTTCTAAATTTATGATTCAAAATTGAAAGGAGAAGGAGACTTGTCAAGGCCTCTTACCTCGTGAGCTGGAGCTTTGAGGATGATCGGATCAACTGCCGGTTGTTTTTGCTTATTAGCTTGTTGTATTGCAGGGACAAAAAATCTCTGAACAGGAGTTTCCTTGGCATTATTCATCTTCGACCTCAGATCATATCTATGTTGATCATCAGCTTTCAGAACAACTCCACCATCCCACTCTTGGCTGATCTAGTCATTGAATAATGACTTTTCATAGGCAGTTGAGGTAAAAAAGGAGGCATTGCCTTTGTCTTCCAAACAATGGATATCATCATCTTCTTCAAACTGCTCTTCTTCCATGACTACATTTTGGAAAGGGGTCTTGACCCTTTGGTCTTCATTGGCATCTTTGCTTATTTGTAGAATCTGCAACTGCTCATTAGCTCTTCTATATGGATTTGGATTTCTAGGAGCAAAGGTATTAGGAACTCTTCCTTTCCCAGGGTGCTGCTTAACCTTTAATTTGGAGATTTTAGAGGCTAACGACTCTATTATCTTGGTCATTTTATCTATATTGGGATCTAAAGATGATGAAGATTTGCCCCTTTGTCTCCTTCTATCAACATTCCCGTTGAGCTTCTCTGCAACCATGATGTTTGAATCTACTTCCAAGGCTGCATCATGCATATCAGCCAAGGTAGCACATCGTCTCTCCCTCAACAATAGACAAAAGTCAGAATCAAAGGCACTGGAATAGGTGATTTTAGCAAAGGTAGTGGTGGGCTTTACTTCAGCTAGTATCTTATTGTACATGCGGTTAAACCTCTTATTAAAATTAGACAACAACTCACCATTTTCCCTCTTTAAGTTCCCAAACTCAGCATGGTAGTAGAGTAGATCCTTCTTATCCCCTCAATGCTTTAGGAATGCATCATCTAAAGCCTTAATATCTGCTATAGACCCTGGGGTCAGTTCTTTGAACCATTTTCTAGCCTCTCCATCTAGACTTTGGACAAAGACTCTCATCCATACATCATCTTTACTAATGTCAAGGTTATCAACATAGCTATAGAATGATTCAAGATGTTCCTCAGCTGTAACACCTTCAGTCCCAGTGAACTTAGGCATATACTTCTGATATTCTCCAGTAGGCATGACATTCAAAGGAGTGGGCAATACTAGAGGTCCATACCTAGCAGCTATGATTCTTTCCATGTTGGTAGGTGATGCCATAGCTGTGGTGGCTATAAGGGTATTGGAAGTCTGAATGACAGAGGGTTGAGGAGTGACTGATAGGACTAAAGGAGTATGATGGATAGGAGGAGAGGCTTCCTTTGGGCTTACAACGAAAGGAGAACCTAAAGAATAAGGAGCTCTATGAATCTCTGAGATTTTTTCTTCACTGCTAGTATTAGATGCTACACTCTCAACATGTATTTGTTCTATTACAGGATTTTCTTGAAGAGATATAGAATATTGTTCAGAGCTACCTGAACCTGATGCTCCTTTCTGCAACTCCTTTTTTTCTTTGATGGTTTTTTCAGGGTTAGGTATTGGGTCAGCTTGTGGCTTCTGGAGATTTCTTCGAGTATGCCTCACAAACTGAGCCAGAACTATGGAGTGGAGTCGCTAAGAGGTTTGTCCTCTAGTAGAGTTGGCAGATAGATGACTACAACCCAAATAGTGTCCAGACTTTGTCTATCATCAAAGTTGGATCTGTGTCGTCCCCCAAGGAAGCTGAGCTTCAGTCTCCTCTCCCCCATAACGGTGCCAATTATGTTAGCACTCCAGGAAACTCTCCTAGGTTGTAGCTCAGAGATGCCTGGTAACATATAAATATTCAATATCGTTCTCTGAACTATTGGAATGGATTGGGGTTTGGATCAAGTCAGATGACTGTTTCAACTTTGTTTTCACTCAAGACATGCATGAACACCCTCATCTTGACAGGGCTTTTGACCATTAATGCTTAATAGTTTATAGATTCAATGAATATATGGAGAATCATGTCTGTACCAGTAGATACATACATAAACACATATGAATGGCTAGCTACAGAAAGTAAATGAAGCTTGAAAATCTAACTTATCAATGTAGAGATAAGATGACAATTATCTGGCATTAGACACAGAAGAAAACATGAATAACCTATTCAAGTGCAAGCTTAAAACAGAGGAGAAGATGGCAATTGAACATGTAACAACAAAAGAAGCTTGTATTGCTGGAATGAAGATGAGACGCTGGGAGGAACAGAGTATCCACAATCTCCAAAAGTTGAACCTCTAATCCCTCAAACTTTCAACCATTTATAGGCTTTTTACAATACTCTCGAACTCATTGAGGCTCGAGATGTCTTAATCTGTCCCCTATGTCTTCTAACTACTTGATGCCATAACTAGACAAACATGAGTTCAAAGAGCTCTGTTTCTAACAAACACGGTAATCAAATTCTGGTAATTTCATCGCGCTGTCAGGTGGTTCACTTGTGCCAGTGTGTTCCATGATCATTTCTGTTGGTTCAGCTACATCGTGTTGTTGTTATTTTTTCCCTTTCGGCCATGCATTCTGTTATTTCAGTTCAACTGTCTGACTATCAAAAACACTGACAAAGCCAACAAATTTCCCCCTAGGTAACTAGTGGGAAGTGGGGTACGGGGGTTGTTGGATTGGAAGGAATGGGCAGAGGAGATCAATTGCCAAAGGCTTGAAGTCATGGCGGGAGTGGAATATGGTTTATATTGGACAGTCATCGGGTGGTAAGTGGCAAAGGTCGGAGCCCACCCAATTCCATTCATCGGGTGCCACGTAGCAGCGGAGGAGAGAGAGGAAACCACTTTATCAGGCATGTATCCCTCTCTCTTGTTGCCCGAGTGATATGCACAATAGTCGTTAGATCTGGCAGAAATGATCTAACAGTGGTGATTGGTTGGAGCAGGTGAGTGTAAATCGTTAGTCCGATGAAGTGTGGACCATCAGATCAGTGGGAAGATCGACAATGGGGATTGGGAAATGGAGAGCACAGCGGAAAGGAGATGAACTACGAGCGGATTCGCAGATATTTATGAGCGTGGGTGTATAATTTTTGAAGTCTGGCTTATGGCCAAAGCGGAGCAAGAGGAGACGTGGACCATCAGAGCTAAAACAGGGGACATTTCCGTTAAAATAGTAGCAGTGCACCTCAGGGCTAACATGACCTTTACAAGAGTGGTCCACCATAGGGGAGTCTTCAATAGTACCTCTAAGGGAAACTGAAAATATATATCTCAGATGACAACCTATTAGAGTGGTTAATCCTGGTTACTTTTGCAAAATCATGAGGTATTATTGTGAATCGTACTCAGCAAGATTCTTCATAGATGTGTGTGTTAACAACTAATGTGGATCAAAAGTAGTTTCAATGGCTATACTTTAAAAATCAAAACCCTAATAGTATTATTGTAACATCTTTTATTCATGGCATTAATTTATTCTCCTAGCCTACTCTATCCTAAAAAGCATAAGACTCCTTTTTAAGTATAGGAGTACTTCCAATGCATCCATATGCACAATAGAAGGACAATTATACTCATGTTCAAATTTGAAAAGTATATACGAGAAAATACCAAAACATGAGGTACTAGTTGCACTAACTAATGTGATGCTACAAATTGTCGAATGATAAAGGAGGAGTGGATACTGGCATTCATTTGGAACCAGGATTCTATGGGATCCATATTCTCTTGGTTACTTGATTCATGGGCAACATCCAGCACATCGTGAAAATCCTCCACATTTCCTTGTCTATCCTCTAAAGTGTAGGCCATATCAGATAGATGTTTTGCTTATAATGGCTTCACCTCATCATGCATGATCCACAACTTCTCGGTCTCCTTAGGAAGATCTTCCAAATATTCATGAATCTTCTCTTCCAAAGGAATAGACCTTTCTCTGATTGATGCAAAAATGTGATCTTTTTGTGAATCAGAGACCCTAGCTTCTGCTAGAATTTGAGATAATTCTTGGACTAGCATCACAGTTCTTGACATTTCCGTGCTAGCTGGAAAGTCTTGTTAGCACCAAACTTGAAATCTTCGTTTACTCGGACAACCAAATTTTGCAGTGACCCAAACAAAAGCGGATGTGTGGCTCTTCACTGACATATTACCATCATCTCTGCCATCTAGTTTCCATGCGACAGTAAAAATAAATCAATTAATCTCAATTGTAGTAAAGAAAACAACCACACTTTGTAGTAAAGAAAATCATTCATTTGCAGTAAAGAAAACCTGGACTGTGAACTTTCTGGCAATATTTTCCAGTATGCTTCAGGAAGAAAGAGGAATCTCATGAATCTAAGAATTCAATTGTGAAAAAAAATCATAACAAATCATGAGGCCTTATCCTACGATGCCTCCCCAGCAATGACGCCAAAATGTTGGGAGGTGTAAATACTAGATTTACACCTACATTTAAATTGTCAATCCAAGGTCATAAGAGTTAGAGACGTAGCACAATATATGCTAGAATATGACCTCAGGGATTTGTAAAATCAAAATCCTAAAAACAATCCGAAAAGGAAATAATTCAAGAAAAGACATTCCAAAGTAAACACACTGAAACAAATAAAGAATGCAAAGCTTCTTAAAAGACTACAACTATGCTGCAAATATAAAAGCATGAAACAAATTCAATTTCAAACTATTTTAAAATTTGTACTTAAAATTCTTCTTTCTAATGATGCTGGAAAGGAATCATAAGTGTATGTAAATATTCAATCCAGAATTTAAATTATTGAGCGAGGATATCTTTAATTCGCTAGACACTTTCCTTATGTTAAAAATGTATTCAAACTAATCTTGGTATTTAAATAAATGTCGGTGTCTTACAATTCCAAAATCAATTCATAAGTGCCCAACAATATGAATGATAAATTAAATGAAAACCTTGTTGATCTCATACCATTATTATCCTCGTCTTGAATCCCTACAACTCAAAATATGTTTCGTTATAAAATAAATTGAACAGGGCAATAATGAAAATGAGAAAAGAAGCACTTGTTATCTCTACTCTGGTTTTAGTCTAGTTACTAGAACATAAATAAATTAACGATATTGTTAAATTTACCAATCAAACATATGTAATTAAATATAAAACATAAACGAAATCATGAAATGGAGGAACATAGTTTAAAGCACGCCACACAATTCGGGAAATGAAACACAGTCAAATGAATTACACAAGCATGTAATAAAATGCAGTGAAGTAAATCACACTAGCAGGAAATAAAATGTAATAGAATAAATAAATCCTAAGTAATCTAGGTAACGAACTAGTTGATGGGCCCGAACAACCAACTCGATCTCACTATAAAAATTAAATCAACACACCATATCAGAAATTCGAAATAGCCTGTAAATGTAAATTGAATGCGAAATCATATTACTACTAAAACCAAATTATAGAAATGTGAAACAATTAAATGTTGGGCTCCAGTGGTCCCCTCCAGGGATCATTCCACTGGGCTCAGACTCCTCTCATGGCACAATTGAAATCCAGTCTCTGCAAATAATACAATGTACAGGTTTCCATAGCCTAATATTCTTCTGCAATCCCACACCTTGTGCCATTTTTCTATTAGTACACAACTCTCCATTTTATAGGAGCAGGGTCACCCCTAATTAACTGGATTGATTGTTACATGGTGTATAAATTTAGAATTAATAAAATTGGTTAAGATTACCACGAGAAGATTTATTTCAAATTGGGTTCGAATTGGTGTGAAATTGGCTTCTAGAAGTACTTTAACTTCATCGTTTTGTTCACATGCTCAATCATCTCTTGTTTCGATGTGGACATTTCGAATATGGACATTAGAAGAGGCAACGTGAATCCCATCGGTGTTGGGGCTGTCACCGGGATTAGCGGAGATGTTATCGTATGAATCAGAGTGGCTAGGGCGGTGACTCATCTGCATTGCCCAGTAGAGGTGGAGATTTTACCTATCGAATGTCCAGAAGCCATAAGGGCACATCGGGAGGCTTGTTACCTTCAGTATCTCCTTACATCGCTCCTTCACGACGTACATATATGCTTCCACTCCCTCTCCTTCAGATCCTCCATGTTTCTCCATATTAAATCCTATGCCCACTCCTTGATAGAAACAAATCAACCCAACAGTCAGTACTAATATCACGAATGAGATTAGAGGTGATAGTGTGAGAAAAAAGAATCAAATCATGGCCAGAGTCAACAAAATCCAAAATTGCAGACAAATCCATGGAGCCCCCCAGATTGTTAACATAGGGGTCAAAGGGAATGAGTCCATCATACTAGTACTAGTTGAATCTCTGGAGTGTGAGCTTGGGATCATGTGCAAGCTTGAAGTTGGACAGACGTCTAATGAAGGGTTGGAATTCGTCGTTACCCTTGGTGGCAATGCGGGGACTTCGGTCTCAGGATCTGCCCGTGGGGACACGAATCCAATCGACATCTTCAGAAGATAAATCCCCAACCCATAACCCTTCACATAATACACTCTTATGAAGTAGAGGACATCCATGAATAGTGTGGCGACCCATCTAGGCGCCCCCTCTTTCCATATTAAGTATTCCAAAAGTAACGAATTTCCATTCGTTCCAATCCCAAAGCCAACAAATGATGAAAGGAGTACTGCCATAACAGGGTCCACATGGAGCACCAAGTAGAACACATGTGCAAAGAAGAGTACGAGTGCACATTGAACATAAAAATGACATTGCGTGGGTGTTGTTCAACAATCTCTGCACACAATCTTATCTTGAGACTCAACAGAAGGTGCAAAATGTAGTTCTCAATATTTGTCATTGAATTTAAACTGTTTCTTCTATTCATGAGATGAATCCATACTCAAATGTGTTTTAGGAAGCATTCTTGCACTACTGGTATGAAAACTGCTAGTACATGACTTATTCATCTGCCATCAAGAAGGCACATTATTATTGACATTTACACAAAACATTCTTCAAATTAATCAACAAGAACCATTCATAGTTTAATAGTTATTGCCTATGATTGCCTCTAACTATCATCTTAATAAGATGATAATGATTAAAAACACTAGTCATAAGCATAGAATTATTTGATAAAAAATCGTAAAAATCTAGACAAAAAGGCAGCTCAACATTACTCAAACCTATTTATGAGAAGGAAATGTTGGCAATACTACATGCACTAAAGCAATGCCGACCTTACCTAATGGGAAGACACTTCAAGGTAAAAGCAAATCATAATAGTCTTAAATACTTTTTGGAACAAAGATTATCTTCATAAGAGAAACAAAAATGGGTCACAAAGATGTTGGGTTACAACTTT
>APFE031490095.1:205472-229534 GCA_000404065.3 Pinus taeda
TAACATTTGGTTTTGGGAAAAAATATAAGATAATTATGCCTCAAATTTGTTCAGTCATATGTATAAAAGAAACATATGTATAATATATTTACTATGATAGTTAAATTCTATACAGAAGCTTTTGTGATCAACATTATCAACAAACATGACCGGATGCATTGTAGAAACATAATGTATTTACATGTTTTACATTAATCAACACATTGTTACAAATCACTCCCCTAAGGCATTGATACATGTTCTAGAAATTTTCATGTTGTGGGAGTGATTTCTAACAAAGAAACACATTGATTAGAAAATTGTAGAAACCATATAATATCCATTGATCTACGAGTTGTACAGGTTTGCACAGTTTTCGTGCAAGTGGAGCCGTTCATGAATAGTTTCCTCTAGGTTAGAAAACATATTTCTACAAGTATCAACACATTCAATTTTTATTAACATGATTAATTTCTTCAAGTTTCTAATATTTTTATTAAAAATATGATGTATAGGTTTCAACCTATAATTTCTTTTCCAAATTCAAAAGAGGAAGTTTGAAATATGGAAATTCAAATTGTGTAAAACTCATATTCAAATTATAATGATGTAAAGCAATTTTTTCATTACTTGGTCAACTAATAAAAATATATTCAAATTATAATGATGTAGTGCAATCTTTTCATTACTTGGTCTATTAACAAAAATATAAATTACTTTCAAGAAGATGCGTATGTTTTTAATATTATTATTTTAATGTAATATTATTTAACATGATAATAACATCTCTCCAATATTGGGTTTTAGAGCATTATTAGCTCAACAACAAATATCTTATTTGAAAAATAATCCACTAGTTTAATGATAATCTCTTACCATGACTTTATAATTGGGGAAGTCTTGTGCTTTTTGAAAAAAGAGGGAGTAAATCCTCAAATTCAAAAACTCATCACCTATGCTAATAAACTTTTTATAATTGATACATAACTTCAAAGAAATCGAAATGGGAGGGGTGGCAAAGTGTGGGGGATCATTTTTAATCCTAAAGGTAAATTGGCAATGAACTTTGCATTATGTCTTGGAGAATTCTTAGATGGACAAGTGAAAGCTCACTCATATTTATGATTTACCCTTAACACTTAAATTAGGAACTGAGACTTTGAAAGCTATCAGGGATTCAAGTTTAACTATTAATCTAATGTTATTGAAATCCCCTCACTATGATAACAAGACTTCCTCGATTACAACTCACTCATAGAAGGAAGCGAGTAATTTTAAAAAGATCTATATTTTCTAGCTCACTTGATATCAAAATCGCTAAGCAAATGTTCAAGCTAATGAGGCCACTTTTCTCAAAGTTAGGGTGACAAGGAATAAAGGGGTAATGTATTACCATCGAATCCATATTCATGAACATTACACAATTGATGGCACATTCATTTCGTTTAAGAACGACATGTTTGATCGCCAAATGCATTGGATTGCATACGAGATGAGGGATATGAACTGATATGTGAATCTATTCTTTACATACTTATTGTTAATTTCAAATTGTCCTAAGAATTTTGTGTCAAGGTTTATTTTTATGAAGGTGGGATAATGGAATTTGAGTTAAAGTTATGTTCTTAAGGCTAGAACAATATCTTATGTCTTTGCTTCAAACTAGTAAGAAACTCATTTATTTGTGGATCCTTCTATGAAATTTCTATTCTTGGGACTTTCAAATAGGTTTTTGTGCTTTGGCATCTAGAATTTGGTTTCTCTATGTTGAAATTTCATGTTGGCTTCCAAATCTTTGCTACATATTTGAATCTCGAGTCTAGTGCATTCCAAGGTTGTTCAAAATCCTTTATTATTTTCCCTATGGGAGTGAAATCCAAGGGTCTCTTCCTATTTGTGATTGGGGCATATTCTCCAAGGGTTTCAATGCTTTCATTCTATATATATTTGGGTCCTTTGGTCTTATCAACACATCAAGTGACCTATTTCCTTTTTCAAATTGGTTAAGCAGTAGGGTATATCTAGTATCTCAACTTGATGGTCACCGACTGAATTTTAATACCACCTCAGTTAATAATATATATTTGTGTTTAGTTAAGTATATTGATCTCATCGACTATAGGGAAGCCCAAGATATTTGAAGAGCCTTCCATATGCATGAATAGCCCATATAGTGTAACAGGACCTCCATTTTCTCAATTACATCAAAATTCCATGAGAATTAGCACCAATATTCTACATAGAATACCTCAATCATGAATACTTTAGCTCAACATAAACATCAATTAACTCCTTAGAGACAAGGTTTAACATGTTCATAAATGTCGGTTCCAAATTATGTAATTATAAATGTTATCAGTCACCCCAACATTCATTACATTACAATTCCTATTATAGTCTTTATGTTTAGTTTAAGCCATATCATAGAAATGTGAAAATTCTTCCTCAATAACCTCAAATTTCATAACGTCTACAGACTCTATCATCTAGAGATTAAGGAGGATAACATGGTTCATCAAATGTTTCAAGACATGGATATTGCAATCAAGAATCTCATCCAATCAATTGAGGGTTGGAAGAGACAAATAGTCGCCACGTCTTTCATTAAATGTTAGCATTCCAAAGTTATTAAAATCTTAAATTTTTTTTCATTGAATATAGATGTAGAAAATACAAATATGTAGTTCGTGTGGACATAAGTGTGTTCTATTTTTGTAAATGAACTCACAATTTTGCTTAAAATATAAGGCAAGCAATTATGTAATCTTGTTGCTTAACTTTAACTACAACCTTTTATAATAATAAAATTCGCAATTACCATGGAGAATGGTCCAAAACTTAATATGTTTTTTTTACATGTTTATAACAAACTTCAACTATAATTACATTACATTAAATTAGTGAAATAACTATTTATACAAGTTTTATTCTTTAATATTAAATTTTAAATGATAAAAATTATTTTATTATAATATAATATATAATAATAAATATAATATATAATAAATAAATAATAATAATAATTTACATCGTTAATTAAAAATAATTGAAGATATATGTTATTACATGAAGTTAGTGGAAGGTTGAATCCGGGAGCAGTGTTCGGCAAAATAAATAAAATACACCATGATATTTCATCCACATATTCCATACTAACACATTATTCTCTAATAGTTCAAAGGCTTTTTAATTTGAACTTGGAATCTATATCCATTGCCATTATTTAGTACTTTCAATTCATGAATGAATTAATATATTTACTCAAATATGCATATCTATTTTAGAATCAGACTTACATAATTTCAATTTAATTATTAATAATTATTATGTGGATGGTAGGGATTTAACTTCCCTGGAATATTCTAGAATATTTTTAGTAGTATTCATAAATAAAAGGTTGAGATTTATTTCCAGAATATTTATGCCATTTTTTCTCTTTTAATTAAATTGATTAATTAAAAAAATCTCATATGAACAAGTGTCATATAAAACATGTTATATTTTTTTGGACATGTGGTATTGATAAGCCATGATATTGCCTCATGGGTATTGTAACAAAGCTTAATATTTGTAGATTAAGAATCTTCATCATAAGTGGGGGTGAATCTCCATGGTTAAAAATCTTGTTACATGTTTTTTTTTTTTTTTTTTTTTTTTTTTTTTTTTTTTTTTTTTTTTTTTTTAATGTATCTGTTTAACATATATATTAATTGTTTTTATCTCAGATCCAAGTGTCTCTTCGCTCACCGTAAACATTAAGGCCACCCATGCGAGCACACCATAATGCATTAATGGTCAGGGTTGGGTGGAAACCTCGCTCTGAATCTCGTGTAGCCTATATTCAATGTGAGAGGAAGGGTGACGGATGGACAAAGCCTGGGCATTTACACCATGCTTGAGATCTAGATTTTAGAGTTAAATCGTAGGGTAACATACGTTATCGCACTCGTCATGCTTTTCATATTGTTAATATCTGCTACATTCATTGGATTCTATTGCATGTCTCTATTTCACTTGCTAATCCATATAGTCAGTCTTTGTTATGCTTGTTGGCCTCAATTGCTAACCTCTGTTACACTTGCTCCCTGACTGGCCTAGCTCTGTTGATAGCCTTTATTGGTGGCCTCTGTTGCACTTACTCTCTAAATGGCCTAGTCAGTCTCTATTTCCAGCCTTTGTTACTCTTGATGGCCTCTATTATTGGCCTTTGTTGCACTTGCTAGGCAGCGAAGGTCAAGGACATTGGACTTGTGTGTAGAATTTCTTCATCACAGATGAACATGGTTCGAGAAAGATGTCATATTAGGAGAGGTGAGAAAGGACGAGGGCGTCAACCTTCCCTGCCTTGGCACGACCAAGGAGTGGAGCAATTTGACAAATACATGCCTCAACACATGAGGCACCTAGTCACTACCATGGAAGCTCAAGAGCTCAAGAATACTGACAATAGTCACTGGGTTGTTAGGAACTTGTTAGTTCGTCATCTGAGGGACGAGGAAGGGGTCTTGACAATTATGGAAGGAATAATTACATACAAGGAATTCATCTAATCTATACTTGTTCAACTCTGAGGCTCTTATCTAGGGCTTTGGGAATTCAATTTCCTCCTCCTACCCCACCTCCAATTTCATCTAATTCGTTAGAGAACTTGAAAAACTTGGAATCGCGATTTTAGCATTCCAAGCCTCCTAGCTATGAGATCTAAAGGCCTCCGAAATCAAAGGAAAAGAAACCAAGCATCCATACAGAGAAATCTCAAACTTCCAACCCTACTAAGAAATCTTAAACTTTAGCCAACAAGATTGTGGTTGCAGGCAATTTGAAAGGTGAAACTCTGCAACATATGCTAACACCAGTTCGTATGGTGTGTTCATCGAGTGGGAGAAACTTCCACGGATAATAGAAGGCTATGACAACCTTTCTAGTACCCTACTCAGTGTGACCATGCCCATTAATAAGTTCAAGGAAAGGCTCTCTCAGTTTTTTCTCTTTCATTGTTTCTCTTGTGATCTCTTGATGTCACTATTTACCTAGTCTCTGTTATACATGTTTTTGTTAAAGTATTATGAAATCAAAAAATTTCATTGAACTTCTCAAGAGGACCTTATGGTTTCCCTCTTAAGGGAAAATGATCTCTCCCCAACATGCTCTAGGCTAGGGTGGTTCTGGTACGTCCATAATGTACTCATCTTAGACATTGTTTGCACATGTTAACCCATGCATGTACTCTATGCAAATTTTTGAAAATCTAATGAAATTTTTTCTTACTTACAAAAAAAAGATATTAATTAATTTTATAATTAAGAATAATAATTTAAAATCTAGTTATAATTTAGTTACTTTTTTTTTTTTTAAATGTGAGATGTATCATGAAGTAAGTATTTTGATACTTATCATGGATTGATGTCTATCAACATTTATCAGTCATTTAATTAATATAGTTACACTAGTGTTTAGATTTGCGGGCATGAATTATAATTGATGGTGTACTTTTCAATATGCCTAACTTCAATAATGTTTCAATAAACCTGCACATATGTTCCCAATTTCATGGTTGTGATGATCATGGTAAACTATTGCAGAAAGGAAATAAAACTGTAGAAGTGTTATATCTAAGAAAACATTATTTGACTAAGGTTACTAGAGTGTAGATTGTGGGAGTGGAGTGAAAGCATTGAGGCAACACGCACACACATACATAAAGGAAAAATATCAAATTAGTGGTAGAATATAAAAAAATATACATATTTGTGCTACTTGTAAATAAAACAAAATAGTTGAATTAATTTCCAACAAATAATCACAAATAAGTCAATGACACTATCAAGTACAAAAGTAGTAATACATTGTGGGATCAATACAACCACTTCTACAAAAACCAAGGACAAATATAATTTAATATGCAAACTCTTTACACTATGGAAAAAAAGCACTATTGGAAGAACTATATTTATGCAAGAACCCCTAAAGGTTTAAAATATAAAAACAAAGGGCTCCCTTGGGGGAAATGCCTCAGTGCTCTTGTATCTATCATGTGAAGAAGATGACAAGATTTTGCTACATTATTATGAAGTTAGAAATGTCATTCATGGTAGATTTAGTTATTCATCAATCAAATATCAACCATTTAATAGTTACAAACATACAAATTCTTAAACCACAAAATAGGAAGTATACACGTGATTATGGATGAAATAGATATTTTGCAATGGTTAGCTTGATCACAGAGATTTTATAAAATATGGCACCTACATAAGTTTTACAATTATGATTACCAAAAGGTCCAAAAAACAAAATGTTTAAAAATGTCTTGTTTCTTCTTTTTTATGGTAGTACATGTGGAGCATGATGGGAGTATGAGGGGAGCATGGTGGGAGTGTGGGAGGGAGCATCAAGAGCATGGGGGATCTTGACAAATGAAGTTTCTTATGCGTCATTGGGGACTCCTCAAATCTCATAGGGCAGGTGAGATAACAGGACAAAACCCAATGCTTAATGCCCTTGATACCTTTACTTATTTACAGGAAACTACTTACAACAAAAAGAAATTATGTATAGATTTAAGAAATAAGTAAGAATACACAATACACACACACACATATAAACATTAAAATTTGAATAGAACAAAATGAAACAAATAATAAGTTTATGAGAAAATTTTAGAACACACACACACACACACACATAACAAAATTAAAATTTGAACAAAACAAACTGAAAGAAATAATAAGTTTAGGAGCAAATTTTAGAAAATATCTCGTTAGCCAAAAGACAATTCAGGTATATGAAAGACTGAAATAAGTGACTCATAAACATGCTTACAATTTTCAACGACAATTATTCATAGTTTTTTATGAAATAAAAATAAGATTTTAAGAGAAATATGTGAAAATGTTGGTTGTAAAGAGGTTAATTTTATTATTAAAGGATGAGTACAACATGTTGTTTGGTCAATTCCTATGATAATTTTGGGAAACAATCAATTCAGAAATGTATAGACACTCAAGTGACAAAAATCAAGTAAAACAATATGTCCAATCCTTCTAGAACCTCTCTGATATGATAAATCAGCAAAATGCTCTTCAAAATAGCTAATTAGCATGGAATAAAATATCATACCTTTTACTAGCATAAAGAAATGTGGGAAAATAATTGATAATTTGAAAATATCAATTGGGAAAAAAATGAGATTGCTCTTCTTTTTGTCACTCCTTGAAAAGTTCTATTGTTACCAAAAATATGAACCCTTTATACTCAAGAGAAAAAAAAATTGAGGGAAAATGACAACTATGTAAATAAGTGCATACCTCTCCTCTTTGTTTTTTCCTCCTCTCCTTCATTGCCTTCTTCCATATTTATATTCTCTTTGGACAGTTAATGAATACAACTATTTTTATAATTAGTTTTTGTATTAGATTAATTGTCTTCAAATATGTTTTATTTTTGGGGAAGAGGGGTTTAGAAGGAGTTGTAATTAAATTGTAATTAACTAGAGTTGTTAGGTGGCCCCCCCATATATTTTATAAATCAAATATCACTATTGTGACTCCCATATGCAAGATGTGCATCCATAACATCATAAAATAAAATCATAGATGTATAAAAATGCCATGTCATCCATCTCATATAATTTGACCAAAAACACCTTGTACCTCCCAACTACAGTAGATGTCTAGAGTTAACATGATTGTTACAATTTTATTTCATTAATTATTTCATTTCATACATACTTTTATCTACAACATATTTTACTTTCTCAACATACTTTTATCTTGAAACCACACTTTAAAGTTCATATAAATTGTTCTTTAAAAATAAAAGTATGTTGAAAAAGAAAAAATGTGTCGTAGATAAAAGAATATATGAAATGAAATAAAACTGTAACAATCATGTTAACTCTAGACATTTACTATAGTTGGTTCCCTGCTCCTTTATTTTACTTTTCTCTTCCTTTCCTCCACCTTGTATCTTTGGGTGCATCTTTAAAGGGGACCTCTCTCCTCTCACTTATCCCTAATGTACTAATATGAGTATGTGAAGAAGTGGCCTCTGAGGAGTGTTGTGCAAGTGTTGTGGGGAGATGAATTTTTCCTATGACTATGTGAGCAAGTGAATGAACAGGTTGGTTAGGATGCCAAGACATCACTTGTGAGAAAGCTAAAGATGCATGATGAGTAGTCATGATAGGTGAACTGAGTGATGTGAAAGAGAGGGTAACCATGCATGTCTAGGTGGTGGTCGGAGGGAGTTTGGATCACATCCATCAAACTTAAGGGGTTGTCGATGTGGTGGTTGTTTTGGGGATGTGGTAGGGGTATGTTATATGAGGCTTGTGGAGTGGGTGGATGAGGTGAAGGGCCTCCAAGGTAGAGATTTCCAATATGATTAAATTGGTTAAAATCCTCAAAATATGCATCAAAATGAACAGAGAATATGATTATCTTATTCTTGTTTTCTCTCCATGACATATTCCTCCTCCCGACATGGTCTCTCCTATTGTCATTAGAGATTTTGCTAAAAAAACGCAATATGTAGTAGCTTGACAAATTTCTATGCAAAGTCTTACAACATGAGTGTATAAACAACAAAGTATATATTTTCTAAAATCATGTTTATGTAATTGTTGGGGTACATGACAAAAATTCAATTGGAAAATTAATATATATGGGAAGGGAATTATGCTCATGTGTGCTAAGAAAAGAAAATTGGTTACACGTATCATGGAGAGGAATTTTAGTAATAATACAAACTTGCATATGAAATATTGATGCACTTTTCTCTTCAAAAGTTAAGGAGAGAAACATAAACCATAAAGTGCCCCATAATTTCATTTGAATATGGTTGAATTGAAATCAAACAATTGAGCATTTTTTGTGAATAGAAGTATAACAGAGCAATATGTTCGAGTAGGGTGAAGCATGCAAAATATTTAGCATCAATACCATCAATGAAGGAAGAATATATAGAACATTCATCATGTACAACAAACAAGCTAATATGTTATAATGAAAATAAAATAAAATTTGTACACAAGTCTTGCAAGCACTTATGAAATGCATGAGATGTGATATGTTATAGTAGGTGGCTCATATGTAATTGGGATCATGACCATTTGACCAACACATCCAAGAAAACTTCAAAGGCGTGTGATATTTTATATGCTCTTGTTGTGTGTCATGATGAGAAACATGAAAGTTGCATGTAAAGCAAGAGACGCCATATTGGTGCAAGGTGATGAAAATTGATTACATGGCAAGTGAATAACTTTTTCCCTTTTCTTGTCTCACTTACAAAGTCGGGGTAAGGACAATGGCTCAATGCTACCATGTTTTGTTTGTTATGTAATAAGAAAAATACTTCACTACCATTGGTTTATAATGTGTTCAAAACGACTTTATACTATTATCATAGAGGCAATAAAAACCTAAAGATCACATAAATTCAAAGAGTGAAGTAGAAAATATGGTGGTGTTGTAAATTTTTTTGGATATGACACAAAGTCATGATACCTCAACATTATAACTCAACATGATAAAAAATTTATGGGAAGACATGGTGTGACATAACTGACATTAGCAAAGGAATATATGACATAAACAAAATGAGGATGACTAGGGTCTCAATGTACATACTCTCTCTTGTTCGAGTTCTGTGAATTATCAAAGTCTTTTTTGGTTGGGAGGTGATGAAAAATTACAATGAGGGTTTGCAAGAAAAAACATTTAGTTTGTATGCAGGGGAATGCGAGTCATTTTGACCTATAGCCGACCAATGGACCTTCATAGGCATCTAGCATGGCCAAAAATCAACTTCAAGACCAAGGGGACATAAAGCGGGGTTATGTTTTTACCACAAGGGAAATGAAATGTATGGCGGGTGTTCTATTTTATTTTCCAAACAAAGTTGGACTTGTCCTTTCATAGTTTATAGAAACCATGAATGCCAGAAAATGTCCAAGGAAACTCAATGAAGAGTGATGCAAATATGGCTAATGAACGAGAATATTGTGAATTCAAGACATTTTTTGTGAGAGAAAGAAAGGGCTCATAAAAATATGGAAATTACAAGTTAGAGCAGTGAGGAAACAGTGGGTAAGCCTTTATCTAGAATTGGGTCTGAAATATTTGTATCGTAGCACAAGGCACAACTCTAATACAACATATTTACATTCAACTATTATCATTATCATCATACAAAACATAGCCATAATTCTTGTGATGAGTGCTTTTTGAAGACGTAGAGAGGAGACAAGACTTCAACTTGGGTACATTGTAATCATTCATATTATTACAAGAAAAAATATGAGATCATTTGATGGTCACAATGTATCTCTCATGCATGTAGATCCAGACTCAGTACATGGGGAATGGTACTGGGAAAGATAGTGAAAATAGGGTTAGCCCCTCACAATAGTAGTAAATAGACCAAGAACAAAGAATACTTGCTTTGAGAGGCATTTATTTTCATGAAATCAAAGATACTAGCCTTACCTTTGCCTAAACAATTATGGTATAAATGTGCAGTTACATGCAGTTCTCAAGCTTCTTGATGTGCCCAACAAGGGTTTTCTCTAGACTACGCATTAGGGGAATTTTGAGGTCTAAAATGGGCCTTCTAAGAAAAATGTACAACCAAAATAAACTTATAAGAACCAATAGGATTCAAGATGATGATGTCAACCATGGGGGATGATTCACCATTTTTGGAGTAAAAAAGTAAGAAGATTAAAAAATAATAAAACATTAAAACTACTTCTTCAACACGTATTTTCAAATTATCTCCCTACGGGTTTACTCAAATTTCGAGTGGCAACACTTGTTGGATGAAAAATTTAATTCCTCATCCAAGGAGTTACCATCTTCCATACTTTTGATGGACCCTGCTTCACGAAAAATGAGAAATACATGAAAAAATGTGATCGCAATCATGTTTATCATGTATTTCTTATTTTTCGTGTAGCAGGACCATCAAAAGTATGCAACAAGGGTACTCCTTAGATGAGGAATCAATTTTTTCATCCAACGAGTGTTTCCACTCAAAATTTGAGTAAACCCATAGGGAGATAAGTTGAAAATACGAGTTGAAAAAATAGTTTTTTCTTTTTTCCCTCTAAAATTTAATGATGTAATCTAATCTTATTTTATTATTTCCACTATTGTTTTACAATTTCCTTAGGAGGCCCATTTTAGACCTCTAAATTTCCCTAATGAACTCACCTAGGCAGTGAAAACTCAGTTAGTTACTAAGAAGAAACATGGTTTGACAATTTCCTCTCGTAGTTGATACCCTGATGCTACTCAACTCGCGAAGTGCATCATATCCATTTAGTTGTTCAAATCATCATATTTAGAGTTTGATCAATGAATTAAAACCATATGTATTCAATCATTTAAACAAATGTTTATTATATGCAAACAAAGGTTGCAAAGAATCATATCAAATGAATATAATTGTGTTGAAAATTAAATAGGGCTTCACCACCTTGCAATGTATACCAATGTTGTGTGATTTATATTGTGCCACATGCACTATATGATCTATGATCCCTTACCATACATTTGAGCCCCATTTTATGTATCAAGTGCATTAGTTAAGACTTATATCTCACACTTTGTAATATCATGTATGTTTATTGTATAATGTTCTTTGAGGTTAACCATTCCATCACTGCAGACAATAAGGATGGCTTAGCCAACGAAAATATTTGTGACTCCAAACTTGATTATGCTTAAACCTTTTACATCTTAAGCCATTCATAGTCCTCTTGTGAGGTGTCAAACATAAAGCCAATTATGAGCAATATGGAACTTTGAAAGTGTGACTATCATGTCTGAAAACTCCCCCTTTCCTTCTTTTGAAAACATTATAATCACATGGAATTCTAATGTCACTTTTTCATTTCATTGAATGTTTAGATAGGGAACTAGCCATGAAGTCACTTTCATTTATGACAGTCAAATGACAACTCTATTTGGAGGAATGCCATGCCAACTTGTTGTCACTTCCATTGTCATACTGCAATTATTTCACTATAATAAACCACGAGAACAAACATAATATTTATATGCAATGTGAAACCCCTTGTAATGACCTTTGCAAATAAAAATAAGAGAAAATTGCATTCTTATCTCTTCATTACACTGAGGGAGAGGGGACCCCACATTCCATATTTTAGTTAGAGTTTCATTTTTGAACTATTATTTTTTTTTTTCAAGAGGAGATATTATAGAATATCATAATGATTTGTGCCTTTTTGCACATGTGACTTGGTATTCTAGTGAATTCAAAGTAAGCATTTTATGTAACAAGCCAAAACTCGGGATCTCTAGGATTAATTAATGAATACAAACTTTCAACAATGAGAGAGGGTAGTCAAGTTATCATATAGAGGCAGGAAGCAAGGGATGTGAGAAATAGTGATAATGCATAACCTCTGATGTTTTTATACAGAGGAAAAGATGAGGTAATGGCCAGTAGCATGGCAGCATCATCTTGTGTAAAAGTAAGAAGGCATTATGTTTTCATGTTTGAAAATAACTTTGTTGATAAAAGGTGTTAGCATAATAATTTGTAGAGATCATAACATCTATCAATCATATTAGAGATGGATCCAGTTACAAGAAAGATAGTAGTGTACTCATTCACAATGAATACAAGTAATAACAAAAGAAAAACAAACAAGAATCTAAAACAAAGTAATGTAGAACACAAAGAAACAAATGAGCAAAAAATAAATAACACAAAAAACAAAACAATATGTACAAAAGGAAAGTAAGATGAGCATTGTTTTACCCCTTATCCATGCAGGGAATAAAAAAATTACTTTCAGTACTTTATACATTTTAGGTACACAAAGAAATTGCCAAAATGTACTTGGTTCTTTTCTTTTCCTGGCCAGTAGTAAGTTAGTCGTTCGTCCAAGACAAGAAGGAAAATTATCCAAGAAGGAAATGACTCTATTGGACAATTTTTCATTACCCCATCCGCTGTGAAATCAGATTATTGTCCTTGATTACTAGTGATGGAGATATTATTTTGAAAATTATGAGAACATTCATATGACCAAGCAAGGATATTTCTAAATTCATTTAATAAATTAAAGAATATTTTTTTCTTATCATCCAGACATTGGAAAATTACTCATAAGACATTTGGATCACCTAGATTTCAAATATTTATATTTTTGGATCCTCCTTAAGTCCTTCTTTGTTATTGGATACATCACTAGGAGAAAAAGAATTCTCAAGAGGAGAAAGCCTTCTTGGGTATATATTGTCTTTAAGAGAAATAACCTCCTTCTTAACAATAGGCTCCCCCTGAATGAATGAGAAAATAGTCTCATCATCTGAGAACACTTGCTAGTCGTTGTCGTTATTTGACAAATTAGGTCGGTATAGCGATTGTAAAATACAATCAAGTTTCTTAGGGAAAAGTTTCCTTTGGGGTCTAAAGGCATACAAAGCTAAGTGATTTGTTAAAGCATTTAATTCTCTATCAATATGAGTGATATTAAAAGAGAGTAGTTTATATTTTTTTTTCCAAGCATCTTGAGTGTATCGTTCAATTAATTTGTGAGGAGTGTTATACGAAATTTCACTTCTACGAACAAAAAAGAATTCCCTAGATCAAGTGGTCTGATCTAGAACAACAGAGGACAAAAAAAAATCATTATTTTCCTTAAAGAGATTGGAATACTGAAAAGATACCTTCCTAGAATTCGTAGCAAGTCCTTCTCTCTTCTTCACTTGTAAGCTCCAATTCTATCCCCACGCACTATAAATGGAACCTGCAACAATGACTAAAACAATAAAAGAAAATACAACATCCACATAACATAATCCAATATCTTTATTCAATGAGACAACATGGCATTGAAATACAAGAGCATAGTCCTAACACAAGTATAGGAAAACAAGATGCCTTTTGTATTAATAATAAAGGAGAGAGTTACAATCATAAATAGAAGTTGACTTTGTAAATGTATCTCCCCACCTGACTTGTCCTTCCTTGTCACAAAGCACACATTCACACTCAACCCTAATGAAAATTAATGATGATTTATTTAAGGTCAAAGCAGTAGCATGAGGGCACTAGCAATCTCCAAAGTCCTACCCAGACTCCATGGGAGGCAGTAAATTTAAAGGGTAAACAGGTAGCTTAGCATTTACCAATCTAGGATTGATATACACTTATGGGGGAGGACAAGCTCAAGGGATAAGAGATAAGGCCTGCAAGATAGGATCAGATAGGAATTTGAGATATTTATCCATGACAAATAGTTAAAACCACCTTATAAGATTTTTGAAGAAGAGGCTTCAAATTATTTTTATTTTTCCCGAATTTATAGAATCAATGAACCTTCATAATGGAGCAACTTGCACTAGTCAACACTAATGCTCAAGTATGAAACTTGCACCCAACACTGGGGGACAAGACGACAAGATGCAACGACCCTAAAAAGATGGTTTTTGATAAAATAAACCCATAAATTCAGACTTTTTGGAGAATTGACGTTTAGGGCTTTGCAAAGGGATTATGAAAAAGTGTTCATGGATGTTAATTGATCAAGTTTTCAAGCCTTTTGGGCTGATGTGACAAAATGGCCTGTAATAGATTGCCCCCTAAAGTACAAAGTCAAAATCAATGGCTAAGGATTGAAGTGCTTTACCTTGTGAAAAGTATGGATAAAAAACAAATTGGTCGATATCATCATTTGTTACAATAGATATTATCATCATGATATCATTGTTGAGGGAGGCATACCCATGCTCAACATATAAACCAATATTACATGTAAAATCATCAAATAGTCTCGTCCATTGATGGCAGAGAGTGGACCCATGCTTGGATCACTGTTTGGATGATCATATCCATCACACTTTGTAATTTTGTATGTATCTTGAAATCGCATCCCGGATGGATGGAACTAGATATGGGGTCTTCTACCTTGTTCACTTGATCTCTTGATGTATGAGTCTAACCATGTGAATAAATGAATTGAAGTTGAACATGGTAGACACCATCGGATTACCGACCAATGATGTAAGTCGTTAACAGATGTGAGAAAAACCACAGATGATGTTAATGGATATCAAATTACTATAATACAATCTATGTGGTGTGAATGAATGAGTTACAGTCTAACACCACATAGAATCTTTCGGTCAAAGGCCAATGATGTAGACTTGTTTCTGAAAGCGAGAAAAGTTTATGTTGATGTATGGAAGCTCCAAGGTACCAAAGGGAGCTTCTAAGCCAACTTCCTGGATAATGAACTAATGTTGACAGGAAGAAACCCATCACAGGAGGGCCTTGATGTATCCCTCATCAATGGCATGAAACTGGTATCAAGATTTGAGACATATTGATGTTGATACAAAGCTAGTTCAGGAACAATAGACATGAATGAAGGCTTAAAAGTATTGTATCATATATCAATTGAAGGAATTCTCTTGAACATATCAACAACACTTTATGGAGTTGGCAACATTGACCCAAAACTAATTATTGAGGCTTTTGATGTGGTGTGATTAACCAAAGAGGAAAGCAGATTTCCCAACCCAACAGTCACGAAGATGAAGCAAAAGAGTGTCATGTTCAAGAGTGACCTAGTGCCATTAATAGGTTAAGTACAATGTTTTCCCAATTTTCCCAACCATTGCTAGTCAGTATCTCTTTATTGTTGACAAGCTTGAGGAGGATAACATATGCTTGATCTATACATTCACTCTTCAGATAAATCCTTTTGAGTATTTATAACGAACCCTGAGAAGGAGTGGTTCGGTATCATCATGTTCGAAGAGTCCAAAATTGTTTGATGTTTTTACGAGTCCAAAGAAGGTGTAACTCGACTTCTTTTTCATGTTTAGAGAGTTTGAAAAAGAGGCAAAAAAAAACTCCAAAAGTTCCTTTTTGTAAATTTAGTCTCTTGAGCCCGAAAAGGCGTAAAATGATACTAGGAGAACCTTTTAGTCATGTTCTACTAAGGTATTCCTTTTTCATAAATAGTCTATCCCAGTCTGGAAAACGGTTAAACTTATATTGAGCAGGCATATTTTCATTTACTTTAATGAGTTCGAAAAGACAAGTGCTTAGCAATGTTTTCATGTACTTTAATGAGTTCGAAAAGGCAAGTGCTCAATAACCTTTTCATGTTTAGGGAGTCTGGAAAGAGCTGAAAGAGGACTCCGGGGGTTTCCTTTTTGTGAGTTTACAGAGCCTAAAAAAGTGATAAAAGTATGTTCTTTCATCAAAATGACCTGTATTGAACTTAAAATCATAAAAAAGGTCCTTCAAATAGTGTTTAACCTGCTCATAACATCATCAAAAGATTAATAATACATGTAATATGGTCAAATTAGGTCAAAATAATATATAATAAAATAATAGTAAAATTGACCATAAATACGAAAAAAAGTAAATTCTTTTTTACCATTTTAAAGTAAAGCTCTGAAGTGTTTTTTATCCTTGATATTTAGCAATCACTTGCAGCCAAACTAGTGGGCCATTTTGAGTGTTTTTAGTTCCAGGTAGAATCTTTATCCTTTCTCTTTTTGTTCATGGTTTCAACTTTTGGTTTTATGCAAATTTTTGTGAGTTTTCAGTGATTTAGGGTCATATATTTGTGTCCTAGGTCCAACGCTCCCCAACTTTATCGAAAAGTGTGTTGGGATTCTCAGTTAACACTAGGAAGAGCACTTCAACGCACACTCAAAAGAAGGGGGGTACGCTGGGGCACTCTGTCCTCTCAAAATTAAGTGCACTGGGCGTAGTTCAAAAAATGGATTTGTGATTTTCACTTGAATTTCTCTCAAACTTTTGCACAATATTCTTTCTAATTGTATCTCTCATGGTATTGTAGGTATTTACTAGAGCAAAAATGGTTTTGATTTGGAGAGAAAGAGAACATGAGTCCCAAGATTTAGAAGTTTTCAATGATCTAGCAACAAGACAAGCCTTAAGGAATTGTGGACTTCTTAAGTTCTTTTGGCTTCTAGGGATGAGAGCTCAACTTGAGTTACTAGAATATCTAGTAAGGGCATGGGATATTTAAGGATAGTGCTTTAGGATTGGAGCACATACTCTTAGGATAGAGGTTGAGGATATTTATTTTTTGACAGGTTTATCTCGAAGAGGAGCTCCTGTCTCATTGTCTAGGATGAGAAGAGGCAGTGAAACCGTTAAGGATTATACAACTGCTCGTTGTAGAACTCGTTTTCAGCCAACAAAGGATGGAAAAATAGAGATTAAGGATGTAACTCGACCACCTCTCAAGACGATCCTTTTCTTTATTGTTCAGTTGGCTGGCACCGCCACTTTGCATTTGGCCAGCAAGTCCCACATGCAGTACGCATTGGATTGCATAGAACCCATTGTATTTAACTAGAGTGAGGGGGTGTTGGAAAATCTAAAGGAACAACTCAATAGGGAAAAGGATGGGTGACTGAAAAACTTTGGATATGGCTCCATTCTCATATAATTTTCTCTAGAAAGTATTCCACTACT
Organism: Pinus taeda; assembly: GCA_000404065.3. NCBI lineage: Eukaryota > Viridiplantae > Streptophyta > Pinopsida > Pinales > Pinaceae > Pinus > Pinus taeda. The sequence continues at coordinate 222,957 of APFE031490095.1, forward strand.
TCGACCCCAACATGTTAAGCATGGGTTTCCAAATCCTTGAGTTCCACGTATGAGGAAATGGGTAGATGAGGAAACGGTGTATCTTTGATGAGCTTCACACCCACTTTATTATGATGGTTGTTGGTACATCTCATTATGATAGAGGACTATCCCTATGCCATAACTAACTTCTGAGGAGATTCGAAGCTCGTTTTACTTGAAGGTGCGCAATGGGGTAATATAGTTAAAATGATGTCATTTTGAATATTTTTTTATTTTTTATTTTTGAGATTTTACAATTTTTTTTTTTTTTTTTTTTTTTTTTTTTTTTTTTTTTTTTTATGTATTCAAGACTAGCTATTAATTTCACATGCAAATATTGGGCCAGTATGACCGGTCAGCTCTTCATATCATCGGTGGTGAGGAGAGCCACAACTTGCACCAATAGGAGTTGCAATTGCTGCAGAAGCAGAGGAGGAGATGCATGATCTCAATGTGATTGAGAGTCTTGCCGAGTTTGAGATCCATGTTGAGAGTTTGACCCATAGTGTACTAGAGACCAGGATCAACAAAATCCCCATGCGCTTAAAACAATACACTATTGGAGTACAAGAGCTCATCAATCAATTTTTGTGCAAGGTTGCATGCACAGTTGTTTGTTATCACGATCATCATCAGGACTAGTCTACTAGGAGGTCATAAAGCTATATTTTTGTCTACATGTATTTTGATAGTATAGGTCATGTGGCCATATGTGTCTAAGAGACAATTTTTTGTAAAATCAAATTCTCTCTCTCTCTCTCTCTCTCTCTCTCTCTCTATATATATATATATATATATATATATAGATATAGATATATATACATACAATTATCTATCAATGTTTCTTATTTTCCCTATATCTTGTCCAATGTGTGATGTGAATTGAAATTTTACATATGTTGCAAATGTCTATCTAAAACATAATTCGCCAATGCATCAATTAATGTGTTTAGACTTCTAGGAATATGCTAATATTGAATGTAATCAAAGTGTCTTTCTAGAAGGCGAACCCTTAAAAACATGTGAAGCATAGTTGGACTTTGTACTGAATAGACGTTGTTCAAATGTAGTACTACAAGTTGTGAATCTATTCCGACCATTAAATGGCAAATGCACATGGAATAACGTTAGACAATAGTTCGATCACAATGGTATACTCAATGATATTATTGGTAGAGTGGTTGATACAAATCCCTTGTAAACTCACTAACTCGCCACTCAGAGCATAAATGGCCTATGACGTGGAGGAAAGATTTCGAGTATTACGGCTAGCACCATCATCATAACCAACATATGGTTGAAGGGACGCCAACATCTGCAAATAAAATGTAGTCCAATATCAACATAGATGGTAGGAAACTTTGAAGCAAAAATGTTGCAAACACATTAACACACCTATACAATATGTACATAGTGACTATGCAAAGATGATATAAACATAGTATTTTTTGAGGTACAACCCATTTATGGGCCACACCAAGGGGATTCCATCAAAATCAATGAGCTTATAAGCCCCTTTTGAAAGAACACGTTTAACAATGTACGAACCTAGCCTCATCGACTCAAGCTTCCCATCCCCTAACTTATCAGATTCTTGATCGTAGAAAAAGACTAGATCAACTTCGAAGAAGGCACGAAGTTTAAAGTTCTTGTCATATTGTTCTTTGACACGTCCATTGTGAGCCTCATTGGCCATAGCAACATCACATCGGGTTTCATTTAAGCATTTTAGATGCAAGAGACACTCTTCTTATGTGGAAGTTACGGGGAGAAGTTCAATGACAAGTTTCAAGGATGTAATATCACATTCAATGGGAAGGATTGCCTCTAGGAAATACACCATTTGAAAAGGTGTGAATCTAGTTGTAGTTCAGATAGAGGTTCGATATGCCCACAAAGATGCATAAAGGATGAGGTTCCAATTCGTTTGTGAATCCCTAGCATGTGTTGTAGCATTGTTTTCAAAACTTTGTTAATAACTTCTACTTGCCCATTTTCCTGTGGGTAATAGGGATTTAAGTTGTTATGTTGAAGGCCCAACTTGGCAGCAAGCTCAAACATCATGTGATTCCGAAAACGGCCATGGTCTGTAACAATGAATTGTGTACACCAAACATGGCAATGACATGACTAGAAATAAATAGAACAATTGTTTCATCGATGTTATTATATGTAGGCATTACTTCAACCCACTTGGTAAAATAATATATCGCTATAATGATGTAGCCATGCCCCCCATCTGAGTGAGGGTTACATGTCATAATGTCAATGCCCCATTTTTCAAAAGGTATAACAATGATAACTTGATGTAGAGGAGTAGGTAGAGTGTTATCACTCAGGTTGTCCCTAAGCTCCTGAAGGGATACGGCTGAGGTAACCACAAACCAATCTTTAGACTGTAGGTCCTAGCCAACCTGCAATCATAGAGGTCTCTCTCTTAAAGATTTTGTTGAAGATGATTTTAGGCTAGCTATTGGGTTCAAGGGGTTTTGTTGTTTGGTGGTAGGGAGGATGATGCCTTCAAACAGAGAGGCATGCATAGTGTGATAAGTTCAAACCATTGGGCATGGAGTCAAGGAGTAGGACTTTTGGTGCATTTTCTTGGTCACAAGAGGAAAATGGAGCAAGGTAGCTACACATAAAACAATCTTCAAACTAAAGGAGATGAAATGAAATAGAAGGAATGCGAGGCAATTAAGAATCTCTCACTCGGCTTAACAGAGGGAAAGAGAATGAGCTCTATCTATGGGCAGTGAAGAATCCCTGGATAACTGTCATACATGGGTGAGTTAGGGCAAATATGAGCCAAAAGGAATTCACATTTATATCTAATTCAGAGAAAAACATATAGAAACAACAGAAATTGAGCATAGAGTGCAATTAAGCAAAGTCTAGGCTATTCATTTTTCCTGTTATTTAGACAATGATATGATAGCGGTTTAAACATATATAATGAAATATAACGAAGAAACACTTATTGTTCCATGTAGCAGCACAAGAATTCCACAGTCACACTTCAACCATTTATACGCAACCAATAGTCATTGCTCCAATCCTTTCAGCAGTATTTGATTATAGAACATATCAGATATACAGTGCGAGTCTCTCCTGGATCGGATCAGCCAACTAACCACCACCCACCTCTATTCCATTGTTCAGGGGTGTTTTTATAGTGAAAATATCTAAGAGTATTTATTACAGCTGACCTAAACAGGTCTATGGGAAAAGCTGTTTAAACCTAAACTTGTGCTAAAATTAAATGCAAGTAAATATCTATTGAGCTGCGCTAGAGGCAGCTGAATCAAAATGAGCTAATACGGTGTCCTTGGTGGCTCGATATAATGCTTCTACAATAACTGTGTTTTGAGCTTTGGTCCACTGATCTCATGTGACTTTGATGCGCAATAACTGTGATTTGAGAGGCTTTAAATGGCTTTTACTGTTTCTTTGACTTGCTGGGGGCTCTTTAATGTCTTATCAGCTTTGAGCACTGAGAAAATCTTTGTTGACACACTTCGCCACAACACTGATACAGTTTGCTGCAATACTGATACACCTTGCCGCAACACTGATACACTTTGCCATGAGTTTTGGCTTCTTTCTGCTTTTGATACTCTTTTAAAATGCTAAATCACCCCTTTTCTGCCCTTTCAAGGAAAAAACCAACTTCTGAAGAAAAGATTCCCCATTTCGGCCTCTTTCCCGTAGCGATGCGCGTTAATTGCGCATCGAAAATTGCCTCAGATTTTGAATCCGGGCTTCCTAAGTAGCGATTTCGCCTTTGCGCGCTTTTCTTTCGGCGGATGACATCATCGGTGGGACCCATACGGCGGGTGACGTGACAGGGGAAAAACTCCCATCCGCGGATGCTAATAATCAACAGGTTTGGAAGGGAACAGACCTGTCCTCCAGAGATCTTGGGCGCGGGCAATCGAACGAATGGAAAAACAGAGAAGGCGGCAAAAGGATAAGGGACAGGGCCTACATATATATATGGCGTGGATTCATATGAACGCCGATCGCCGATATGCGATCGGCAACAGACCATCGGTGATGACCATATCGGCAGTGCACATGCATGCTTTGTTTTGTCATAGCGATACGCCGATCGGCGAAATTGCTGTCGGCCAAACCAATTGGGGGCACACTTTATGCGCTATTTTGATACATGACTCCCCTCCTAATTGCGATATCTCATCAGAGGGGGTCCAATAGAACCTTTTTGCAATCGGAGCAAGGCCCAAGGTAAGTGATGAGGATTTTATGATCGGTAGCAGAACTTTTTGATGTTTGAAGGGATTTCAAGGCATGGGAAGGGGTCCGATAGCCTAAAAAGGGATTTTTCATGCCTTGGAAGGATTTCAAAGGCGCTTGGGAGGATTTTATGTGCTCTGATAGGGGGATTTTATGCTTTGTGAAGGAGTCAAAAAGCATTAAAGGAAGGATTTACGGAGTGATGAAGGGTTTTGTGCATCAGAAGGAGTCCGAAATGCATGAGAAGATGGTTTGAGGGGGAAATGAGGGTTCTTGCTGAGTTCCAACTAAACTTAGCAATTCCCAAGTGTACTTATGGTTATATTTCAACCAGGGGAAGGGGATAAGTATATAGGGGAATTATTAACATAGTTTTAGTAGGGAAGGGGATATAGATAGGGAGTTACATATTTAGAGTTAGTAGTAAATATGAATGGTGACAATAAAGCGCTAAGTGTATAAATCTTAGGCTATAAAAGGGGAAATAGGACTTATAGAGGAAGTATGAGCATTCCTTGAGTGAAGCAGACCTTGACCAAGGCTACTAATATGAAGAATGATGAATCTGAGAGGTATCAAGTAGATATTGACCTCTTTAGGGGAAGTTAGTGAGTGATTTAGGGAATAAGGAAGAAGGGGGAAGTTAGTTATGCCTCGCTTGAGCTCCTCCAAATGAAAACTGCCTGATAATTGTGACCTAAATAAATATGACATTGGAAAACATGAAATCGATCACAAATCAACATTCTGCAACCTCAAAACTGCTTACCCAGCCTACTTACCTAGCATTTTTTCTTCTTTTGGTTTGGGTGCACTTGAACTAGCAAACCCAAATTTTCAACTTTTCTTTACTGTCCTCCTATCTATATCTACACTTATTTCATCCAGGGCTCAGATTAGGCTGTTGAGCACCCTTGCCTCTCTACCTGTCTAAGAATCTGCCAAGATTAAGCTGTTTGGACAGATAATGATTCTCTATATTCTAAAACAGGAAATTGAAACCTAGGGAGACCAAGATTAAGCTGTTTGGACCTCCCCTTAACTGAAAATTCTTCGAAAATGGAATAGCACATCAAAATTGGAATACAGCAGTGGCATTTAGACTAGCACACTCTCATGGCATCCTTCTTTGGGCTCTGTAGCAAATATGGAACATTGCAGCATGCAAAGTATGACATATTTTACATGTAAAAATGTCAATCATGAAAGATGAGTAACTTGCTGCAACAGGAGGCTAACTGTGGCTCCACTTGGGGATGGCTTTTCCTTGTGAAAGGGCATGAACAACAAGTCAGACTGCCTTGATCTTCTGTTGTTGTTGTAGATTGAAATTTCTTAGTGTTGATTGTTAGATAGTTGGAACTTTGAAATGAGAACAACGCTTTCCCTCAACTGAATTGCTTGTGAACTGTGTAGCACTGCCTGCTTTCTTCTTCGTGCTCTATCATTTGGACCGTTACACAAAATGAAACAAAGTGCTGATATATACAAACTTTTATGTACAAAAATAATGCCACCGGGTGATTTTCAACAAAAGGGATCATGATAATGCTTTAACATTCGGCCATTCACCAGGCCCTCTTCAGTTGTGCTGCCATCTACAGATTTGAGGAAATATGTGTTATTGCCTTGCACAACGCTGATAATGAATGGGCCTTTCCAAAGAAAATCAAATTTTGCATGTTTGCCCTTGTCTTCTCTTCGTGAGTCCCACTTTAGAACTTTGCTGCCAACACAGAAGTCCTCAGCCTTAGCTTTCTTATCAAACATCCTTTTGAGTTTCTCTTGCAAAATTTGAGCTCTGTCATACAATTGCTCTCTGTTCTGCTGTAGATGAATGGTCTGATTGATTCTTCTTTGAATGTTATTTGGTTCAGCCTGAATCTCCTGTAACAGTTTGATAGTCGGAATGCCCAAAGATGAAGGAAATCTGGCTTCCATGCCATATACTAGCTCATAAGGGCTCATCCCAATGGATTTCTTGGTTGAAAATCTGTCTGCCCACAGGGTGTTTGTGAGCTTTCTATGCCAGCTCTTTTTGTTTTCCTCCAACACTTTCTTTATGATGTTGATGAGGCTTTTATTGGATGATTCGGCCAAGCCATTACCTTGAGGGTAGTAGGCTATAGAGTGTCCCAAGGTAATATGAAATTTATGGCAGAAGTTGATCATCTTTTTGGATTTGAAGGCAGCAGCGTTGTCAGTGATGATCTTGTCAGGGTAGCCAAATCTGGAAAGGATATTGCCCTCAAGGAACTGGATGATAGTGGAGTCATTGGCTTGCCTACATGGGATAGCTTCAA
>APFE031490097.1:2635-61371 GCA_000404065.3 Pinus taeda
TAGGGGGAAACTTCGAGCCAGGTGGGTTGAGGGATCACATGCAGCCATACCTCTAGGTAGGAGGTGGGGCGATATAGAGTGATCGTCCCAAGGAGGAGGGGCAGGATCTTTGAGGTACCCAACCCCTTGGATGAGACCTTGCTACAAGAGCCTCGATGTGGAGTAGCAGGAACTGACTGATTGGGTAGAGACAGATGCGGATGGAGCGGCAGAGAGAGCGACAATGCAGGAAATCCCAGGACAGTGCATAGCTAGCAGGTTGCAGCAATGTGAGAGCCACAAGTGTTTTGCACAGTGCTAGGTGGCACATAGAGGTGTGCAATGGTGCGAGATGCATGGAGATGTTGCAGTGGAACAGATGTCAAAGAGGGAGCACTTGTAAGCAGCAGGTAGAGCTTTAGCATCAGAGTATGTTCCTAGCCCAACAGAGTGGTTAGTTGGGAGTGCTTTTGTTCCAAGTGTTGTTGGAGCAAGTGGACCGGGTAGATGTGTTGCATGCAGAACATTCCAGAGTTACAGGATCTGGTTTGAGAGAAAGCCTTTCTTGTTGAGAGGGAGTGTTGAAAAGTGTGCAACAAGAAATGCTAAATTTAGAATGTGCTAAAAATAGACTTGCTAAAAAGAACATGTTTAAAAATAGAAGTTTGGACAGTGAGGTCATTGGCCACATTGGGTGAGAGGTGAAACTGCTAAAAATAGAAAGTTCTAAAAATAACATTTCTAGGCCCCTTCCTATTTATAGCAGTCCCTAGTCTATCCATAGGAAGTAAAATTAATTTTGGTCTTAACAGCAGTTGGAAATATTAGTTAATTAATTCAGTTGAGTTAATTAGTTAAGGAAATTTGAATTTGAAGTCTTTGTGAGCATGCACATGAGTTGTACCACTGATTGAGAAATTTATCCTTAATTTCCTCCACTGATTGAGGGAATAAGTATGAGTTCTATAATGAGAGAATCAGTTGACTTAGTTCTAACTAGTCAAGTCCAGTTAGATTATTTTAACAAGCTGTTAAAATAATAAAATATAGTTTGTTAATGCTTGTATGCATGGTGCAACTATTATTTTAGATAACTGAGAATTCACTCAGGGATAACTATTGCATGTTAGTTCTGTCAGAGACCTAGTTGAGATCAGATGTGAGATAGTGTACTATCAGATGCTTGACTATTTCTAGTAAGTAGTTTTTGCATGGTTGAGGAACTAGTGTCCTCAAGGATTGCGTAGTTGGACCATTGGTTAACTTGGTATGTTTGGAATTAATTGCATATGCTTTTGCTATTATTTCCTAAGCAAATTGCGGAAGGAAATAGGGATTGGACCATAGGTAAAGCCTTTATATACAGGGCTTGGTTGGTTCATGAGACATATCTTCATATCTTCTAATTACAGAGAGAGCAGGATAGCTATTGAGCTGATTCTTTTTGTAAGTTGTTGAGGATCTCCACTTGATTGATAATACAGAGATGAGGTTTTAGGCTGGTGCTTTCCCCTGGTTATATCTTCTGTGTTATGTGTGTTTGATTTCTCCATATTATTTATATGTGTTCTTATTGATGTTGCTCATGGTTGATTAAGCTTTCGCTAAATTGTTTGTAGAAGTAGATCAAGTGTTTTGCTTTAGTACATTGCATTACCAGGTGATCTACCGTGGGAATTTCTACATGGTATCGGAGCTGGCTAATTTGTAGAAAAAGATCTACATGGTATCAGAGCTAGTTGATTTGTAGAAAAATTATACAAAATTATACACTAAGTTTATGGTCTCTATACCATTATTGCCGAAGAAGGTGTCATTTGAAGGCGCGCATCCCTGCACTGAAAATGGAAGATTGGGATCTAGTTGATCACGAGAAATTTCTGCATTTGGCGACAAACAAATATCCGATGAAGATATATTACAAGGAGATTGGGGTCATGTGATTGGAGATTATGAAGTAGATCGCGAGGGTTGAAAGGGCTGTGTTATTGAATATGTTGTGGGTACCATACATTAGTAGAACCACTATCAACATGGTGTGCATACGCCAATTTCTTACACTGGTTCATAATGGGTGTCTCTGGCTAGGAGAACCCATCCCCATAATAGATATGTTGATCTGCGGTATTACAAGTTTTCCCTATCATGGGGTGGATCTAGCTGAGGATTTTAGAGGCAAGAGCAAGGAGAAGCAACTCGTGGATAGAATGAAGAATAAGTTTGGCTTAGTAAAAAAGTCATGCGGATACTCCATCCGCTCCATCACAGACAAGGTGGTGTAGCTTGCTTCTTAGATTTTGGCCTGCAAGGTCATGAGGAAGTGTTGCGCATATGAGGTTTCAGCGCTAGTTATTTCATTCGCTGCACAATGCGTGAAGGGGGTGCAAGACAATTGGGCACAATACCTCTAAAAAGAGTTCCTATTGAATTGTGGTGAAGCACAGGATGATGACAAGGCATTCTGTTATGCCTGGTTTTTTTATTGATTTCCCTTGTCATGTGGAGGCTCCTAGAGGACATCTAGTTCCCTCCATAGGATGGTGAATTACCAAAGGCAGCGAAGTTCGCTTCGTTGTGGGAAATGAAGGACCAAGAGAGGATCATGGAGACAAAAATATTCTGGTTGTTGGTAGAAATGGATCTCCGCATCATGATCAGCCAGAGCCCGAGGCTGTCACCTACCCTGTTTCAGTAGTTAGAGGCCTACGCGGAGTTTAACATGGATTTTCACAACATATCCATTCGTGCAAGGCGAGATCATAAAAATATTTGGCACAAGTTGTCGTACCTCATTACAGATGTATAGGAAGTTGTGGGGAAATGGCTAGGGGAGTGGTTGCACCCCACAAATCTCGGCGCAGGAACTAGCAAAGGCAGAGAAAGATCCTTCGTGCAAATGATAGTTGCGTAGAAGTAGAAAGAGGCCGAGGAGGGAGAAACTTGAGAAAAGGCCTCTCAGAAGAAGAAAGAAGTTGTTGCAAAGGAAACTACTAAAAAGGAGTGCATCGTGAAGGAAGCCATAGTGGAAGTTGAGGAGTCTACTTCTCAACATACTGTAGATAAGGAAGGGTCCAAGGAGGAAGGAGGTGGTGGCAAGGAACAAAACACTCCTTTCCAAATTACAAAGTGATAGAAGGAGACAACTTTTGGGCCTAGGAAGAAGCATAAATCAGACAAGCACGTGCATGCGGATCAAATGGTCCTCATTGAGAGAGACTTGGATGAAATTAGAGACAAGGTATGTGACACAACGATAGAATTGTGGATGCAGTTCGAACAAAAATACCACCAAGCACTAGGAAACGTGCAGAAGGATCTGCGAGAGTTGCAGATTCGAACAAGTCGGATATAGGTGAGTGTGGGTCAAGCGAGCTTGTCACAAGTAAGCATGACGGTGCTAGACATGGACAAGACTTTGGACCTCAGAATTATACCTTTACTAGAAGGTTCACTGCACGCACAGGCAGATGAAGAAAATGCCCAACTCAGACAGATCAAGAATGTGGGTGTAAACTTAGCCGCGGTGCCTATTTAGACCCTCCACGTGCTTCATCTGGGGTGTATGAGATGAGCTTAAGGTCAGGGAGGAGTGTCTTATCAGTTATCAGTGAGGTAAAGATGAATAATGAGCATATTTTTGTAGAAAAGGCACAAGCACTAAAAGAGAAAGAAGAGCTAGCCATGCGTAGCCAGACTTTGGAGGCGGTCATTACATAGATATGTAATGAGATGCTAGAGCTCAATATTCGAGAGGATGCAGCATCAACGGTGAATATCGGGAAGTTGGTTGTAGCAGTAAGGGAATCCAAATAAGAAATCGGATGAGTCCGCTTTTAGTTGCGGATGCAGATTTCAGAATTACAGCTCAAGCTGCATCCAACCACTTTGCCAGAGGTCAGGGAACAACGTGTAGTAGCTACCAGGGAGAGCATGGCCACTTTGGGTGCCGCAGTCACAGGCTGCACACTGATCTTTGAGTAGGAAATGAAACTATGGATGACTCTCCAGGAGGACCAAAACCTGTAGAAACTAGGCACAGATATCCGAGAGATGTAGCAAAAATTTGATGAACTCAGGGTGACTGCGTGCACTTTGGTGCCAGTCCAGCGCTTTCCTCACCTGACAGAAGGAAAAAAACTTCAAACACAGATTGAGGAGTTGCAAAGGAAAGAGGTCGTCTTAAAGGCAAGAATACAACCATTGACAGAGGAATTAAGCCATCTTACTCTATCAGTCCAAGAAAAATTGAAGACACTCTAGCAAACACAAAGGACAATGCACCTTGAGATGGAAGTATAGACTACAGAAAAACTGGCAGAGGAAGTGCAACAGGCCACGATGTAGGGTTCTACTAACATAACGGTGTTGAATATGGGATTCAGCAACCTCCACAATAAGATAGAGGTGCTAACTGAGTGAATTGAGGGTGAGTCACCTAATTTGTGATGGGGACCTGTTGGGATGGGGTCCCTAGGGTCAATTTTGTCAATTTTTGAGTCAATTTTTGTATTATCTTTTGTAGTGAATGTAAAGTCTCTGCGAAATGTGGAAAGCAGAGCGTGAAGCTAGTATAAGTTAAAGGGGCTTTAATCCCTTATGTGGGTAGGTGATAGAGTTGTTTCGAGACCCATACATGGTCCGCATACCATGGTATTGTAAAGCAAATGTTATAAATAGTTGAGTCATAGTGATTCTAAAGATAGAACTTAACTTGAAGAATCGTTGTGAAGGCAAGGTGATGCGGCAAGAAAGGTTTGTTTCTTGTACTTAAGCAAAAGAGGAAGTCTCTTGTAGCTGAGTGCGCGAAGGCCTTGGTAAGTCCGTAGGTTGAGTGCATGGACCCCTGCAACTAAGTGCGCAGGGATAAAAATTATGTATTTGAACGTTTATATCTAATAAAGACTGTTTTGGGCTGAAATTGATGCGTATGTGTCCTTTTATTTACTTTTGCAAAGTTTATCTATCTTCTCTCTATTATGTATTTTATATGAATAAATGCTTATTTACTGCATAAACTTGGTAGATCTATAATATTTATGCATGATAAGTATAATTAAGTACCTTCGCGAATATTTGGAAGTCGTTTAGATAAATTTGCAGTAGTTGCCTATTCGGAAAGGATAAAGTTGCGCGAAGGAATATATAACCCATAAGGGCTTCAGAAAACTTATCACACTGCCCTCTGGATGTAGAAACCTGGTTCTATCATCCCTCAATATTGCTTCAAGTGAGACTGCAGCCTGTGTTATGTGGGTTGTTACTGAAAGGGCCAACAATTTAGGGTTTTGTTGGTTGGCGCAGATAACACTGAACCTGGGTCAAGCCCCATCAAGCCAACACATGGTCCAATGTTACATTATGACAAAGATTTTCTCAATATGAAAATCAACAATGGTCAAATGTCGCATTGTGAAAAATATTGTCTCAATGAAAATTAACCATGGTCAACCATGATCAACCATTTTTATTTTAGGGTTTATATACCTTGGGTGTATAATATTAATCCCTTGGGTTTAATATTATTCCATTGGTTTTATAATCCCATGGTGTTTTAGTATAATCCATTGGGTTTATGATATCAATATCTTGAGTTTATTAAATTAATAATTCATATTCTTAGTGTATAATATTATTCATATGGTTTTTAATATTAATCCCAGGGTTTAATATAAGTCCCTTGGGTTTATAATAATGGTAAACCATGGTCCAGCCCAATGTCACATTGTGAGAAAGATTGTCTCCATACGAAAATAAACCATGGTTAACCATGGTCTAACGTTGCATCGTGATAAAGATTGACTCCATATGAAAATCAGCCATGGTAAACCATGCTCAAACATGTTTATTTTAGGGTTTATAGTATTTATCTTTAAGGTTTATATACATTGGGTTTATAATATTAATCCATTGGTTTTAATATTATTCCCTTGGGTTTATAATCCCCTGGGTTTTGCCCACAGGGTTTTGGATTGACGGTGAATGGGTGCACTGTTAATGCACTCCTTGCAATAGGGCACTGGATCAAATCCCCCGTGGGTGCTTACCTACAAAAAAAAAAAATCCCTTGGGTTTTTAGTACTAATCCCTTGGGTTTATTATTTCCTTGGGTTTATAATATGAATCCCTTATGTTTATTAATCTAAGGGTTCATATTCCTTGGGTATAATATTATTCATAGGGTTTATAATATTAATCCTTGAGCTTAATATAAACCCCTTGGGTTTATAGTCATGGTCAACCATGGTCAACCATGGTCGACCATGATCAAAAGTCACATTGTGACAAAGATTGTCACAATATGAAAATCAGCCATGGTCAACCATGTTTATTTTAGGGTTTACAATATTTAACTTGGGTTTTATGTACCTTAGGTTTATAATATTAATCTCTTGGGTTTAATAGTATTCCCTTGGGTTTATAATCCCCTCGGGTTTTAGTATTAATCCCTTGGGTTTATTATTCCCTTAAGTATATTAATCTAAGAGTTCATATTCTTAGGGTATAATATTATTCATAAAGTTTATAATATTAATAATAGGTTTTTATATAAATCCCTTGGGTTTATAATCATGGTCAACCATGGTCAGCCACGGTCCAATGCAATGTCACACTATGACAAAGATTGTCTCAAAACAAAAATAAAAAATGGTCAACCATGGTCAACTATGGTCCAACATCGCATTGTGACAAGGATTGTCTCAATATGAAAATCAACCATGGTAAATCATGTTGAACCATGTTTATTTTAGCATTTATAGTATTTATCTTAAGGTTTATATACTTTGCGTTTATAATATTAAACCATTATGTTTAATATTACTTCCTTGGGTTTATAATCCCTTGGGTTTTTAGTACTATTAATCTCTTGGGTTTTTAGTATTAATCCATTAGGTTTATTATTCCCTTGGGTTTATATTATGAATTCCTTTGGTTTATTAATCTAAGGTTCATATTATTATTTAATATTAAATTATTCATTACTATTAAATTATTTGTTATTATTTAATTATTTACTAATTAATTATTAATTGATACTAGCAGTAATATTAATTAATAATATCCCCGATTGGGGCGTGAGCTAGAAGGATCGGGATCCGTGAACACCATGTTGTAATGATGAAGGTTGAAAGGTGACAAGCTACCACCCTCCACAAGCACGAGGCACATGGAGTGGTGGCTTTACGTATGCAACCATTTAATGTCAATAAGGTGGTAGGGAGATTATAATGGCAGAGTTCTCTGGCTTTTTCATTGTTGAGGTAAGTAAGTTCTCTATTTGCAATGCTAATTCAGATCTGGGTTGGCCTCCGACAAGTTGTGGATCTAGGGTGGCGCTCCTTATGGTCTTCCACCAGGAGTTGGTCAACTTAAATTCTGATCTAGTCTTGCTTTTCAAGTATGTTCTTTATCTCAGTTCTCATTACTCTACTCCCGTGGATATTTACATCTTGCTACTTGTTTCTTGGAGGAACAACTTTGTTGCAAAGTTAAAGGTTTGGTGGAAGTACCATTGAGATTTTTGCATGTCAATTGAGGATTTGTATGAGGGTTTCTTTGTCTTCTGTACTCTTGTCTCTGTGTATTATGGTATTTTTCTTTCACACATGGGCACTATATGGGCAAGGAAACTATACCACTCGTAGTTTTTTTTTGTTCATGTTTCTGGTGCAACGACACAAGTATTTTTCTAAATGTTTGTTGTTATGGATTTGGGTTTATATGGTTTAAAAATGTGGATTGTTCATCTGAACCCTCTGCCCTCAACTATTCATGACAGGGTTGGGAATATGGTTCAAGGCCCTAGGACTGGCTTCATTCCCAGTACATTGTTTGTTGTAGGGTAAGTTGGTGGTCTATTTCTAGTTTTTGGCCATCATGCATTGATAATATGATAGGTATCTCATTTAGGTGTGGCACTGGGAAGCATCAATCTCACGGGTGTAGGCTCACTTTAGGTCTACTTTTGGGGTTAGAGTAAGTTATTGCTAGAGTTTGCAGTCATTTTTGGGTCATGGCACGTGTTACCTCAGGGAAGAGCAATCACGCCCGGGGTTCCTGCAGTCGTGGTTAAGCGACATATGGAAACTCATGAGGGTTGGAAAGCCTGGTCTCAGATTGGTAAAGCTCGAGGTCAAAAATCAACCTCTTACATCGGAAAGGAGGCTACCACTACTTACCACGAGGACAACTCAACTTAGGTTCGTTAGCTTGTAGTTGGGTGGGAAATAGAACTCAATCAGCGAGCTAGTGTAATGGAAATTGACCTAGGAGACTGGCAGGCCCTAGTGCCTGACCCCGATCACTGTTGCGTTTGGTCTACTCAGTACAAACAAATTGTACATTTGTATTGGATGATAAAGAACCTTCTGGCTAAAGCCTTGAAGCACATCCCCTTTGGATCACCCTCGACCTCTCAACGGCTCCCGGATTTCAGCAAGGATTTACAATAGATTCATATTCAACTTCAAATGCAAAATGGCCGCCTTAGCCACAAAGAGCAACATCTTCTGTGTATCCCACAAACTAAGCTTCCAAGCTCTAATGCGAAGGATCCTGCTCTTGTGGACTCATCTGATGATTAGTCATTAGTCGTTTGATGGTTTGATCTTTATTTTGTCTTATAATATATGCCAACAATTACAAACTTCATAGTATGTTTTCAGTTATTTAGAATATAGGAAGTATAAGGACAATGACTCTCGGATTTTAGCAAGGATTTACAGTAGATTCAATTTCAACTTCAAAAGAAAAATGGTCGCCTTAGACACAATGAGCAACATCTTCCATGTATCCAACAAGCTGACCGTCCAGGCTCTAATGCGAAGGATCTTGCTCTCATGGACTCATTTGATGATTAGTCATTAATCCTTTGATGGTTTGATCTTTATTTTGTCTTATAATATATGCATCGGTTACAAATTTAAAAGTATGTTTTCAATTATTTAGAATATAGGAAGTATAAGGACAATCAAACATATCTAGCATGGCTTGACAGACTTATAATATTTTTTTTTTGGATGACTTATCATATAGTTAGGTGACAAACATATCTGATTTCCCTCTTGGCAGGTTGAGGCCATCTAACCATTTGATTCTGATTGTAACTTACCATTTTTGAAGTGAAATGAATAAAAAGGTCCTGCCAAACTTACAAGAAAAAATATTAATTAATAATAATATTCCTAATAATAATTATTATTTAGTAATAACAATAATTATTTTTAAAATGATTATAATAATCTTTAATGAGCAATAATATAATATGTAATTATTGTTAATAATTTATCATCACTTAAAACTCATTATAGTTAAAATTATTAATTATAATTAATATTAACTAGTATTATCATGTATATTATTATAAGTAATTAAATAATATTGAATAATTTAAAATTAAATAATAAGTAATTAAATTAAATATTAATTAATATAATTAATATTAATTAATTAATTTAATAAATAATAATCATTTTTTTACTATTATTTTTATTATTACATATTTATTAAATTCTATTGTAGTTGTGCTAATATATATTTATTAGACTTGTCGCCTTATTACGAAATTAGTCGTCTCCGTAACCCTAATCTTTTGTTCTTCCAGGTTAACCATTGCAGTTAACACCATCCTTCTAGTATTTCTTTCACTTAATCGAATATGATTTTCAAACGTCAGCGAGTAGTAAGCACTACTTTGTGGACCTAGATGGCTCTTGCTGCTGATGTGGATGTGAGGTGAGCGTTATTATGATATTCGTTTCAAATGGAATTAAAAAATGTCATCATACATGTACAGATGTTGCTTCATTTCCAAGTTTTAATATTTAAAGAATACGTGAGGTAAATGTTTATAGAGATATTTTTAAAATAGAATGAATAAATGTATATAATTTTAAATTATAATTTTGGTTTAATTAAAATTAAAAAAATTATATGTTATAATATATTTTTATATTAAAAAAAATATATAAAAGGGTTAGATAATTTATATAAATACAAAAAAAAAGTTATCTAAAATTATTATTCGTGTATAATATAATTTTTATATTTTAAAAGTATTATAAATTTTTCATGAAATATGATAATAGATAAAATATTATGTTGTATTTATTATAATTAAAATTCAATAAAAATATAGTTCATCACAACCTTTATGATATTCTTACCGATAAATCTATTATAAATAGATTTCCATATCAAATCCATATGCAATGTTTCCGAATATTATAACATCAAATGTTATAGGATATTATATAAAGTTATTTTAAAAATTAATATATACAATCAAAATCATAATATAGTTTTCACACACTTTGAACATTTTTATCATAATATATAATAGCAGTGCCCATGAGATATTATAATATAAATGTTAAGTAACTAATTATATATAAGTTATTTTTCAAAAATTGAATTTATATTCTATATATATATATTATAATAAATTTAATATTAATTATTTATTTTAATTTTTATGTTCCAAAGTCTATATTAAAATAGGAAATACCCTTATTATAATAATATAATATGATTCATTTAATTATTATTTTTCATTTTTATGGTAGTGGTATATTTATAATTTTTTTATAATATGCAAGATAAGATATTGCATGTAATTTAATTTATAGATAAAATGGCTTTTTTTACATTTTTTTTTGGTCAATTTTGCTGAGATTTTTAAGAATTATAATTTTAAGTTGTTTAATCTGTAAAATTAGAGTGTCTTAGGGCATTTTTTGGATGTTGAACCTTTTTATACATTCAAAAGTGAATTTTAAATAACAATAAATTACAATCTTGCTCGAAATTGTATTTCCAATTACCAACCAAAAAAATCATTTGGTCTCTAAATTATAATATGTCATTATCTTTGTGTTAATAAAATAATTAAGAAAAGTAAATTATTTTACAATATAATTGGGATACTTATTATCATATAACATATATTATATAAAAATAATAAACAATTACGTATATATTGTGTAACATTTAAAAATGAAGACACAATAAATCTATTTTAAACATTGAGAAAACAAAAAAAATTAAAATATGTATATTTTTAATCATTTAATATAAAGTAATTAATATATAACATAAATAAATAATTTAAATTTGATATAATCTTTATGACATATACATTATGAATCCATAAGAAAGACCATATGTGATCATATATATTTTTATAAAAAAAATGTTCTATGCTACACTAATCCTTAGCATGGTTGTTTTTTTCCTAGGGAGTTTCAAACTAGTGACATTTACACGACTGCCTATTTTCCTAACGAGTTTGTAACTCATGACATTTACACCAAGGAGTGCACAAAAAACACCTGTCACCGTCTCTTCTATGCTGGCGAGATTTTTTTTCCAGGGGATGTGAATTTTACACTAAGGAGTGCCTTAATAGAACACCCTATCATAATATATTCTAGGCTTGAGCTTGTCACTCAAGTTAAAAAAATATTTTCTAGGAAAAATCCCATAAAGAATTATAACCAACATTCGTCAATGTTAAATCAATAGTGGTTAAGAGACAAATCTTGCTAATATATTCAGATGTAAAGTGGATAAATTAATTTCTTGTTTAGGCACAAGGACTCATAAATTTTGATAGGTTGTAATCACTAATAAGTCTACACATAAACAATTTTACTCCTACACAAGGAAAACATAAATAATGGTGGGAAGTAACTCTTGCATGCAAAGATTTACTTAAATTATGGTGAGAAGTAGCTCATGGTAAATGTTATTAATCTAAGTATGGGTTATTTTTGGATTGTTAGCCTGAAAAGATTAAGAATAAAAAAAATTACACAAATATCTAAATGTCATTGCATGAATATTGTAACCATATCCAAATTTATGGCATAAAATATGTGGGGCAGATATTCACATGACATTTTATTGTGCAAAGACTACAATAAGACCTTTAAGTTATGGTTCAATCAAATGTGTAAAAATATTTTTTTAATAATATTGAAAACTAAATTTTTATTTTTCAAAGTTAACCATTATAAGTTGCATTGGCCAATGATAAACTAATAGGACATTGTATTGTGCAAAGACTACAATAAGACCTTTAAGTTATGATTCAATCAAATGTGTAAAAATATTTTTTTTTAATAATACTGAAAACTAAATATTTATTTTTCAAAGTTAATCATTATATTTTACATTGGTCAATGATAATCTAATAGTACTCAAGAGGAAAATCGATTGCTAGAGTCTTGCCTTGGTAGAGACTAATAATCATTATATCTTTATTTATGTTTTAACACATATGTTAGTTTAATAATAAGTCTATGTTAGTTTAATAAATGGTTTTAAAATTATTTAAAAGTAGGTTATAAAGATTCAACTTACTAAGAAAAAGAGAGAGGAAATATCGAATTATTGTGGAAAATATTATGAAACTAAAATGTTCAACAATTTTTTTTTTTAAATTATGTAGTTGATATTAAACAACATAACTCTTAAATGGGACATCCTTCATAAAAATGGATAATAAATCAGAATACACAAAAACAAATGTTTTTTTTTTCACTCATTCAATCACATATATGATACATATTTATAGTTGGAAGTAGATCCAACTAATTCCAAATATAAATATCGGGATTGAGATATTCTCTCAACTCAATCCCAAACTAAATCTAAACTTATCATGTAAGCATTATCTCTAAGTCCCTCCCTTAATGCTTACGTTACAAATAAGAATCATAAATTAGAGTTCACATATAAGTCACATCTATTTGACATGGTCTTCACTTGCACTTCTACACACTCTGAAATTTCAATGACCACACTCTTTCTCCACCACAATGTTCGAGCTTCCCACTTGACTCATTTAAGGTACAAATGTCTCGTACCATCGTTAACGAACTTGTAAGATCAATAATATTGGCATGCTCGGCTCATTGGGGCTTCCGTGATAAAATTTGTTAAGTAATGAACCACTCTATGGACCTATCTCCATCTGTTGTATATTTCAGTTTAGGCTATCTGTCAGTTGCTAGGAAGGTGGGTTGGATATTGAATGTGTGTAGAAGTTGATCAAACAACTTTAATTTACTAACACACAAGGATATCGTACTATAACCTGTAACTGGTGCTCTTGAAGTCTGAAGCACAACAAGACCCATCAACAAATTACAAACTCACATAACCAAGTCATTGATGTGTTCTCTCGGCCCTAAAGAATGTTGAGAACCCTTAACTTAACTATGTTTCTCTGTTCGTGAATTGGTCTTTTACAATATAACACACACAATCAATACTATATTCATATCACCACTAATAGCTCTAAAACAAAGAAATTGCTTAAGCCCAAAATTCTGTAGTCACTTAACTCTCTATGCGTGGGTGCAACAATGACAAAGGATTTCAGTAAAACTATCAGCCATACGTTGCTTGCCAAAATGATGAAGCTGCCACTTTCTCTGAAAAACTAGTCAAAGTGTGGCTTGCAATATCACAAAGAAACTACTACAACTAAGCTTGAAATGGAATGAAAATTTTCCCTTCTCAAACAAACAAGACTACAAAAGGACTAGTAATGGAGCACGATTACATTGTATTCAATAATTGCATGTATATCTTTGACCAATTGTTGTGACTTGAGACCAGGTATGTGGACTGTATTTTGGTTTCAACAAGACATAGAGTCAATTTATAAATAATTTGTAGAAACAACTGACAATGCTCTATGATTATGTCACTGTCAACTCTCTGAAGTAAGATTCACAATGAACCCCACAGAAGACACTATCAACCTCGTTGAACGCTGTGTTTTCCTTGCAATTTATTCCTGTATCAAATTTTTGTTTCTTGCGAACACAATGATGTAAACACAAGATAGAAAAAACGATATCTAACCCAAATATCTCGTCCCCATAGAAGCCAAAAAAATGAGACTTTCCACTTTATAACTAGGCACTACAACGTTGCATGGAGGTGCATAAGCATGATCTAGCTCTGGTTAAATTTTCTAGAGCATAAGCACATCAATGGCATCAACAATTCCATCTTTGAGTAAATGGAGACACATTAAATGATCTAGGTGGATATTGGTTGCCACCATCCTATTCCACTTGGATCCCGAACACTATTTCCTTTTAGTTTCTTTAATTCTAACACAACTTTCTATTTTTGGCAATTTTTTGGGTCCTGAAAGTTCAGAGCCATTTTGTGACCCTAAATGATGTTTTTTGGAAAATGCGTCAAGCCCAATGGTTTTTTTGGAAAAAAATTGTCCTCAGATATGTATTTCTAACGAGGTAACATGCACGCTAAACGGAAATTGTATGCCAAAATTGTGACCCAGGAAAGTTGACATTCCAACTAAGCCTAATAAGGCCCACAAACTTTTGTTGCTTCATCTCCTAGGGTTAGGTTTTTGGATGTTTATGGTTTTCCATTGTTCCTCGATAATAAATAGGCCTCTGAGCCTCATTGTAACATAATTTAGAAGGCATGTAGTTGTCACATCTCTTCTCAGAGATAAGCTACCATTTCCTAAGCTAGTTTGTTTCTATTATATATGTAAGCCGTTTTCAGCAGTTGTTATTTTATTAATTGAAATTATGATTTGTTGTATCTATGTGTTTTCGTTTGAATCTGTATTTCATTTCATTCCTGCAAAAATATAGATCAATGGAATCAGAGCAGTCTGCTCTTTCTCTGCTTGTTTGTGCATGTCCCCAATGAGGTTGGGGTATAAGGAGTTGGGACTTGAAATGGTTAAACCCTTACAAGACTAGTGTCATTGACCCCTATTATGCTCCTATACCAATAGGTGTCATATTTCATGATTGAATTGATTAGCTCTGCAATATGTACATACCTTTTCTTGTTGCAAAGGTTTTCCATATTCTTGAAGAATAAAAAAATTTAAAAAATGAAAAGAGGGTATACAAAATCAAAAGGGTGAAAAGATAAATGGTCAAAATAAAAAATGAAAGAAATGAACCCCAAATAAAAAGGACCAGGAAAGTGTGCAAGTCCAAATGCCACTACTACTTCACCTTTTGTAAATAAAGTTTCATGTGCAGTTTGTTGAACTTTATGATGTAGTTGATGAATGACCAAACAACTCAACCTTGACTAGTTCATGTTTGAATTTTCTTGCTTTAGTGATAGAGAATAAAATCCATCCAAACTATTTAAACTTGGCAGATAAGTAGATAGGTAGAGAAGCAAAGGAGCTCAACGGTTTAATCTGAGCCCTTGGAAGAAATAAGTGCAGATCTAGATAGGCTTATCATGTAGACAAAAGAAAATTGATCAGGGTTTCCAGCCCAAGTGCACCCAAAGAAGAAGAAGAAAAAATGTTAGGTACAGTAGGCTAGGTAGGCAGTTTTGATGTTGCTGAAAGAAACTTGTGATATGTTTTTCTTCTCAAATTATTCATCTTATTATTATCACAAGTATCATGGCAAGTGTCTACATCCAGGTCTAGCAAAGCATGAATAACTCCCCTCCATCCTTTTCCCAAATCACTTACTAATCTCCCCTTAGAGATATTGAGATCCGCTCAATATCCCCTACTCATTTCCTCTCATTATTGCCTCACTAAACTCCCATTTTTCTTATGAAAATGGTTATCTTCTCTGTATTGACCCCTTCTCTTTCCTTTGGGCCTAAGTTTTTGTGTAAAAACTCTAAAAACCATTTAAACTTAGCGCTTGCTTTCATTTGTCATATTAACACTAATTTGTATAATATAATTCTCCTGAAAAGATACCCTATCCCATATTATATATAATATAATCCCCCCACTACTGTATTACTCTCGCCCCGACTAAACTATAGCCATATATCATTGTTTTAATGAAATTATAGGTTTGTTTGAAACCTTATAAGAACCATTCCTCGTGCACGAGAAGGATTAATTAACACCTGGTTAATTAATAACTAAACCCACCCTGTAACCAATGAACACTGCCCCGATATGACTTATTAGTATTTATTGTGTCAGGCCCCCACGCCGTAACCCTCTGTCACTTCCGCTGAGCGTCAACCGTTAGGTCAACGACCCCAGATCCAACAGTTGAGATCTGTATCGCAACCCCCTCTGCTACTGCACTTTAACGCCCGGGGAATTGGCAGTATCACGCCCATACCGTGGACGCGTGTTGACCGCCCGCGCTGCTCGTGCCCCCCCCTCCCCCCCGTCCGAAACGACTTGAGTCGATGAGCGGTGTGGGCCAAAACCACTTACCGCCCTCCCGCTATCTCCTCGCTGACATCACTGCCATGTTACCATTCCGTACCCTCCGCTTCACGAAAAAATGTCACATCGTTGTGATGTCAGCTGCACAATAAACGCCAAAAAGTCCCGCCAAAGCCAAAATTTTGTTAAAACCACAATAAAATGTCATTTTCATCCATTTTTTCTGCGCACTATTTTTAGGCAAGATATGTCTGGTTGATTGCAAATCACATCCAGTCTGCCACGTGCCCAAAAAACTCCAGCATCCTACTCTGCATCTCGTCCTGCAACCTGCGAATTACACGGTTCGCCTTTAAAAATAGGTATTTACCCCAATTCACTTCCCGATTTGGTAATTTCGTTTTTTCTCTGTGAATTCCACCCTAAAAGAGCCAAATTCAAGTAAAATCAGTCCGTAGCTATCATACCAGGACACCCACAACAATTGTTTTGCCCATTTTTCCACAGAAGCTCGAAATTCCGGTTTGAAAACACAAGAACCAAACATGGAAGCTCCCGCAGCCCTGAACATTGCACCCCTCAACGCACCCCATAAGGATCTAAATTATTTGTCTTTAACTGACAAACATTTCCAAATAAAAGACCCATCTAATGACAAGAATCATCTTCAGACCTTCTGCCAGATAAGGGATAGCTATTTAAGCAACTCTGACATTTTTGGACTCTGGGAATCAAACCTTCCCATGTATTTCCTGCCCTCAGTCCATGTCTTCCCAGACATCATTCACCAGTGCTATGCCAATTATGACCCTGTTCATAGAGTTGTTATGTCTCCTTCCAACACTGTCCTTTTTTACATAACTGCTGAATCCATCAATGAGATGACACATTTCCATTCCACTGAACCCCTCGCTCGTCTTTCCATGGGATTTTTTCTTGAAAAGGCCTCTCAATTGCCCAGCTCAGAAATAACTCGTATTGCCCAGATGTTCATGAAACCAAACTGTCAACCCCAAGGCCCACCTCCCTATTTGCATGCTTGGTTCACTGAGACTGGAAAACTCATTCTTGACATGATATCCTTGATCTTGGGATTTAGGTCCAGTGAATATGTGGATGATATCACCCTGGTTCTATTATCAATGTTCACTCCAGGACAACCCCCTGCTATCAAGTATGACTATGCCACTTTCATTGCTGATAAAATCCATACTCAATCCATGAATTTGGAAAGGGAAGGAGTGTTTAAATATACATATTTCATATACCATCTGCTGTTATATTATCACCCAAACAGTTTCCCATTTCCCATCAGGAAATTAGACTCAAAAGGGAATTGGAGGTTTGTGATTTTTTGGAGCTCAGTCTTCCATAACTATGACTCCCCTTATACCTATAGTGAATTCATTGATTTGTTTGTGCACCCAGCCTCCACTCTGTTGATAGGAGCTCCTCCTCCTAGAATTTCTGGTGATATGAGGAAAATTTTACAGCTGTCCAAACAGTGCAGGATAGGTGACTGGTACCTCTACCAGAATCACACTAAAATCAGAATATATGGATGTGAATTATGCCCATTAAAGTTGCCT
The DNA here is from genome assembly GCA_000404065.3 of Pinus taeda. Classification (NCBI taxonomy): domain Eukaryota; kingdom Viridiplantae; phylum Streptophyta; class Pinopsida; order Pinales; family Pinaceae; genus Pinus; species Pinus taeda. The sequence continues at coordinate 20,372 of APFE031490097.1, forward strand.
AGGTATGTGCCTATGAGGTTATTTGCATTAGAATATTTCAGGCAGCTCATCTGTTCAGACTTAACCCACTTTTGTAATGTAAAATAGAAGGCGCAACTGAGAATCAAAAACCAATTGGGTCCTTATGTCATCCATTCTAGGGATGCATGGAAAGATGCTGAGAACATTTTAGAAAACCACCTTAAATTCAAGAATAGTTTTGAGTGCGTACCATATGACCCAAATAGTTTTATAAGTGACAGAAGAGTAAGAAACAGGTTGTCAGTTTATGTTCATCATAGCATCCCAAAAATAGAACAGTATGCAAATCAGGATGAATGGATAGAAGGGACCGTAATTGAAGAAATTAGTGAGCAAGAAGAGATGGAAAAGGCTATGAAAAATCTTGAAAAAACCCTTGACCTGGACTCTTTTGGACAGGTATCTTTCAAGTGGCCTCAACAAATAGGAGTTGGGACATCCTCTGCTGGAACTTCTCAGCAGCCTGCATAGAGAACCAACACATCAATCATAGGGACCTCAAAGGGAAAAGAGGTGGAAACAACAGAACAACCAATCATGACCGATTAGCTAGAGGGGTCCAAAGAGCAGGAACAAGTACAAATTCCTCCTCCCCAATCTAAAGCACCAGAAATTCCAACACTACAAACTCCTTTAAATGAGGAAAGAAGCAAGAAGAGAGACAGGGAAGACCCCACACCTATTAGTGGACCTACAGAACAACCGGGTGAAAAGAGGCAAATATTGAATTCTCTATCAGAGGATGAAATTATTGAGGAAACCACTGACTGTCTAAGAGGTGAGCAGGTAACCAGCCAACAGACTTCCCCAGTGATAGAGACATCAACTAGCTCACATAGGCAGGAGCTAGAAAGGTAGTAGAGTGTGGAAGTTTCATCCACTAGGCCACAAAGAAAACATGCCTCAGACATCAAAAGGACATACACTAAGATAAAGGCTAGGAACGATCCACTAAGGTTTCAAATTTGCAACCAGTATCTTAAGATGGCCCCCACAAAACAATAAAGATTAATGTCAGCATATGACATAAAAGAAGGAAAGATGATAATGAGTTACTTTAAGCCCAAGGTGCAACAACCATAATCAGTAGCTGACTACATCAGAACAAATCTAGAGGTCTTAGCCATGGATATTTATCCATTGGACCATATTGAGCTTCATAAACAGACTGGAGAAATGGTATACTCCACACTCGCTGATAAAGCTATGTTAACTCATAAATTACAAGACTCCTTGAATAATACCTCTGCTCAGTTAGATTTAGATAAATCTTCTTCTCTAGCAAAGGACAATAGATCAAATCCTTGGAGGAAATTATCATTGAACTAGGACATGATCCCAAAGATGCCAAAGGCATAAAGGCACTGATGAAGAAAAAGGAAGAGGACATTGCTACCCTAAGAAAACAGCTGAAACTGCCTCCTTCCATGCACCCACAGACTGCAGAAGTTGTACAACAGAAATCCGAAGAGGATATGATGGACCTGCTTATGAAACTCAATGAAAGATTAACTGATATTGAGTAGGCACTGGAAAAAGCACTGAAAGAAAAGCAGGGAGAGTCAACCTCCTAGCCACCTGAAGAAATCCATGCAGTCACTACTGCCCCCTCCACACTTATAACAACATTACCTCCCACTGTCCCGGCATCAACAACAGAGGTCATCACAGGTACATCAACAACAGCACCAGCACCAGGCAGCAGTACCAATATGAGTACAAAGGAACTGATAAGAACCATGGAAGAAATAAAACTACAGGTGTCAGAATTGAAACTGGTGAAGGAGCAATTGGCAAAGGTGGAAAAGAATTATGATAAATCCAAGATGAATGTGGTAGAGAAAACAAGGGAGGTCAAAGCATTAGAGAACAAAGTGAGAGCATTAGAAAAGGATCTCTCTCTGGATAAACCTCTAGCAGAAATCAGAGGAATTTTGTGGACCAACATCAATCAATCCCTTAGTAATGTGTGGAGGTCTATCCAAATCATTTATGAGCAGATTTACTTGATAAGAGCAGCCCAAGTGGAGATTCAAAAGGCAAGAGCTTTATTGGGATAGATCCCTGAGCAAACTAACCAGCTGATACATTTTTTCAACAACAAGACCAGTGAAGAACTGGAAGCACTAGAAATCAGAGACAGAACATGCACCATTCTAGAAATCAAGAGAGTTCTAACCATGAGAACTCTAATGAAAAATTTGGAAAGGAGATGCTAGGACATGCAGGTAGAGATTAATTCTTTCACAGAAAAGTTTACATTCTTGCATAAAAAAGGCTTGCCAAGTCCTTTGGGAAGTAATGATCGTCTGATGAAACAAAAAGACTATGTACATAAATTGAATAAATACTGCTGATCAAATCACTTCATCAATGAGTGCTTCAGCAATAAAAGCACTTCCATCTGGCCAGGCCCTCTATGACAGCCTGGAAAATTTATTCTACATTGAGCATGAGGTGAAGCATCTGTTCACCATCCCACCTAATTTCTTCAGATACATAGAGACTGACGAAACTTTAAGGAAGCTTCAGAGACATAAATTACCAGGATCGGAGTGGTGGCAAAGTATGTTAGAAATTCTATAAACTTATCTTTGGTACCTTGGTGAATTGAAAAATTTAGGCCATTTACCATAATGTGGAAGACAAAAATAAATGAGAGTCATACCGGTCAAAGTATATCAGATCAAGGCTAAGGAATATCCAGACAACGACGGAGCAGCCAACATGGAATATCAGTGGAGGATAGCTGCAAACCGACTTACAGAACCTACCTCCGGTACATTCAATAAAGAGGGAGCGGCTAGCACAGCGTCAATTTATTGCTTCCCTATTTCCAAGACTGTTTGTCTCTGTCTTTTGTAAAATAAGAATTATTCACCACTAGATATTATTTCTACCAGATATTTTGTAAGATATTTTGACATTTTTGTATAAATACCCCCCCAAACGAAGTATTTGGGGTTGGTGGATGTTCATAGTTTTGATTGTAATACTGAAATTTTTTGGAATAACAGGCCGTTGGAACCATTTGTTGTCGAGCTCACTGGATGAGGAATTGATGCTGAAGACTTGTTACAGAATTCTTGAATCATTTTATGGATCAATAAGTCCCTTCTAACTTGTATTTTACAGTTTTTACGCTTATTATTTCACCTATGTTTCATGATCTCAATAGTAGAGAAAAGGAATAATTCAGAATTTTCTTAACTGCACTCTGTCTTCAATCTTTAGTATTTTCTATGTTTTCTTCAGAATTAGTATAAACAGTGAATTCTTAATTGCTCCTGTTTCCCCTGATTCTTTCATCTTGACTATTTTCTAAGGAATTCTTAATTGCTCCTTAACAGTAATCAACCATTTCCCTCTGTCAAATATGATGAAGGATTCTTAACTGCCCTTCACCCATTTGACTCCATTCCATCTGATTTCAGCCTATGAATTGTTCCATGTTTGATTACCTTGCTCTGTGATACCATCCTTTGTTGAGAAACAAAATCCAAAAAGTCGTCCTTCTTTGACTCCATCATGCCCAATGGACTAAAAACTGTTCAGTCTTACCTCACTGTTCTATTGAATCTCACCATCCAAAACCTAAACAAAACCCTTGTACTTCATAACTAGCCTAACACATACCAAAACAAAGCTAAATCATAAAGAGAGAGCCCTCTCTGGATGTAGATTGGCTAGAATCTGTATCTAAAAGATTGGTTTGTGGCTACCTTGGCTGTATTCCCTTTCTTACAACTTTGGGGAGCAACCTGAGTGATAACAACCCCGACGAACTCCCATGACAGAAGAAAATAAAAACGAGGGAGCAGGAGATCTTTTCAAAATATTACTTGAAGAAGCCCTTGAGTGACAAAGGAATGAAATGATGGGAAAATTTTCCTAGATCCTTCAATGAGTATTTGCGGGAAAAGCATCTTCATTAAGTAATCACTTCAAAGGCATCGCCCCCTTAATTTACATGTTAAATTTGACACCCCTATATTTAAAGGTAAAATAAACGAAGATGTCCTGGATAGATGGTTAAAATTGTTGGATAACTTATTGTTGTAGCGGCTACAACCACCCTCAAAATTTTTGCCTTAGCTTCGTTTTGGAGCCTCCCTACCAACCATCCTCAACAACATGTCTTGCACTGTCAGGTATACAAGCTTCAGTGATTTTCTTGCAGATTGACAGCCTGTGCATGATCGCTTGTTGCAGCCCCCTCATAGACTGTTTCTCTGGACTTGGTCCGGTTGTAGGTTGAGCAACTCCCTCAAGAAATTACACAATTTTGGAGGGGAACCAACATTCCCTCCAAAAATTGTGCAATACTATTTGGCAGCTTGCTAGGCTCCAAAATTGCGCAAATCTGCCTGTCAAGCTTCATTGAGAAAATTGTGCATTTCCTCCCAACAGGGCTACTTAGCGCAAAAATTGCGCAAACCTTCTGGGAAGTCAGCCCAAGTCCCTCCCATAAATGCGCATTTTTTCCTCCTAGTTAAGTAAGATGTTGTATGTGCCATTGGTTTGACCAGCTCCCTCCGGGGATGAGAAAAACTAATTTGCATGCATGGACTGCTTCTCCCAAGGAAACATGTAAAGGCATCCCTTGATTCAGGGATCTATTTTTAGCAGCTGGAGGTAACATGCAAGGATCATTTCGAAAACCTCCTATCAAGTGTCTCTTTCCCTAAATTTGTCGCATACACATCACAACCTCGATTTTATCAAAACTCATCAACCAGATGCTACAGAAATCATTCCTCACATCAACCTACAACTCTGACATCCCACATTGCATCTAGGAGTAGTATGCACATTTAACTCATTTTTTTGGGGTAGGCCCACTTTTCATGTCTTACATTGCATTTCTATCGCTTTTTGTGTTTCGCTTTGTGTGAGTTCTTTCTGCTTGATTCCAATGAGTGATTGATGTCATTTTGATGTGTGTTAGCTTGTAGAAGCATCGTTTCAGTTTTCGTTTGCATCTCACTACTGTCACATGCATGACGCTGTTTTGCACGGATGGTCATTGTTGCAGCGACTCGCTTCACACAAATGCATGCTTTCCCGTTTTCTAAATCATGCACTTTCTATTTTCATGTATGATCATTCACTCTTCTTTTCACTCATCTCACCATGCATTCAGACTTCTCATGTTTTCAGTCGCCCGTCAGTTGGTCTGAGCTGCCTTCGCCCGGATCGTGCCTTGCCTAGCTAGCACTGCGTTTTTCAAGAAGCGAAGGCTTTTCCTTCGTTCCAGAAATTGCGTAAGTCTAGCCCATCACTGACCTCTAGGCTTGCATTGTGCAATTATTGGAGGTAGTGTCTTGCTAGCCCTAGAAACTGCGCAATGCAGTTTGTTGGTTGCATGTCACTACTGACTGAAATTACGCATTGTGTAGTTTCAGTCCCCAACAAGCCAGGATGGATTGTGCATTGCACAATTCCAACAGTCAGTCAGGCTCCTAATAGCCCGGACTAGGCCTTGTGCATTTTTGGCAGTCAGGCTCCCGACCTCCTGGCAGAAATTGTGCAACCCTCACATTCAATCACATAGGTATGTTGCAAGTCGGTCCTCAAGTTTTTTTTTGTTTTCGACTGTCAGATTTCTTTCCATGAGTGTTTCTATGTCTCCAAACATCACAGGTGTTTGTCTGTCTCTTAGTAGGACAAGTATAATGGCTTCCAGGAGAGTAGAGTCCAAGACGTTGTTAAGAGCGCACCTAGGATGCAGTCGATCAAGTGTCTATGAACTTTCCTATCCACGAAGACATCAAGTTGTTCATAGACAAGGACATAAAGATAAGATGGCAACAGCATCATAATGAGTAGCACCATCAACATCAACAAAAGGCAACATACCCTCATGCAACGAGTGCAAGAGGAACGCTATTGACAACATAGAGGCGAAGCAAAGCTGCAAGTTCAAAGCAGATCCACTCATGACAAAAGCAACTTTGAAGATTCAGGGTATGAGGTGACGGCACGACACGAAGATCGCGTGAAGGAAGAGAGGGAAATAGAGAATTTGTTGCATGTGATGAAGTAGCAACTCAATGAAGAACAATAGCTGCATAGAGAAAATGAGTTGCAGCAAGAACAGGTACACCAGGGGGCGCAACATGCACAAACTCATGAAATTGCGCTTGTACGAGTTATTGATCCATCCCAGCAGTTGGCATGGAGCAAACAAGGTGAGAAGTGTTGTTGATCAAATGCAAGGGAATTCAGTAGCATGCATGTCATTGTGCACACGCATGCCATCCCACCCATTTGGCACACTCATCGATGCGAATACAAGAAGCAAGTCCGACTAGATCTGAACATGTATCTTGACAAGTTGATGCACATGGTCACCAGCACACACTCGAAGATCAACACAGACACTATGCATCAATATGTTTCTGGTCCAGCTGCACTGCAAATGATGATGCACATGTTGTCGGACGAGTTAGACAGAGGAGCCATATTAGTGTACCTGGATGCAACATAGGCAAGAGTTCATTTTCAGCAAGATGTCACCATTGAGCACATGGACACCATCACAGACGACCAAGATTGGCATCAGTTCATCACCGTTGACCATCATGAGGATGTCAAAGAGTGGTCTCACCACAATGGTCTGAGTGTTAGTGATGTCTTGCATGGCTTGCTCAAGCCATTTTGTCTCAGATGGGTACATGTGCATTATAATGCAATGTCTTGTCAAGTGGAAGTTCAAGTGTCGATAGTTGAATGTAAAAATCATAGAGTAGTTGAAGAATCATTAGGATAGATGAACGGTCACAAAGGGGAATGTCAAGGGTCACCCCACCCTTTGCTATAAATAGTCCCTCATAACTCATTGTAAACACTTTTGTTCAGCCAAGCTTCTAATAGGACTATCTTAGAGAGAGCTTGGGTAGTATTGTAATGAGCCTTGGCTTCTCCACTGCGCAGAGCTAGTATATCTCTTTGGAGGAGCAGGTGGTTGTGGTTGTAACGTTTCGCTATTAGAACTAGTGGTTGGACATGGATGTATTGTATGACTGGAACTTAGACTTCTTAATATAATAGAGCCAACATGTTTCATACATATGTTGTATTGTATTTCAGCTATCTTGAGTACTCTAAATGATATACGTATCTGTTTGCTTACGCATACATGTTGAGCTATTTTTGTATATGTATGTACGAGTCTTTCTGAAATGTATTGTTGGTTTAACCATCACTTTGGATTGCTAGCTAACTTGCCTTCCATTTTGTGATGCATCTTTTCTCATGTGTTCCCTTCTTAACTCTGTGCTATCATAGGTTTTGAAGGGGCGCAGTCACTTCACCCCTTGTGTGTTAGAACTGCTCAAGCACCTTCCTTGAATTACTGCAACTGTCACACCCTTACTACCAACAAGGACATCTTACATGCCTCTGTGTGAATCCACGGTCAAGGTGATACTGCGCGACCCATTATTGGGACTCCTACACCAAACAGTATGAGGTCTAATCGGGACTTCTTACCGAGGAGATCCCCTGACATGTTGGAGGGTCCAACATCATCAACATTTTGGTGCTAGAAGGAGGGCCAGATGCCAAGTTGATTCCTCGCATATTTTTTGAATCTCCACATGTCTTTCATGACTAACTACAAAGTTTCTCTTCCAGAATGTATGTCTTATGGAAACAATTTCATTATCTCGAAAAATCTCTTGCATAACTTGTCACATAAAACATACGATGGTGGAGGTCACGTAGCTTTGGTTAGGCACATGGTCAAAGTTGTAGACTCATGCGAAAGACATGGAATCTTTGAAGATTACATGACCTATGCATTCTTTGTCTACACACTTCGAGGGAACCCAATGTACTGGTGTGCCACACTACCTGAAAAATATATTCATTCTCTTTCTCATCTGGTTGCAGAGATAAACCGTGCTTTCAATCACTTCGACAGTAAAGCACTCAACAAAGAAATTCTGAAATTACAAAAATCACTTGATGAATCTATTGGACAGTTTCACACACGCTTTTGTAATATTGCATACCGATTCCCCAAAGATGATATTGATTGGGAATTTCTCGATGGAAGATTTGAGTATCTTCTTCACATATCTGAACCCCACTCAGCACACTTCGGTGATGTAGTTGTGCAATCATAGCAAAGCACAGTTGTTTTCATAATTGATTATCTGCCTTCACCTCATCAAATAGCTCCACCACTGTAGAGTGTTGTGGGAGATTATGCATGCACATCTGTTGAAATGTCACATCCTCCCACCCCACTTGCTCTTGATATCTGTGCAAATTTGGCTTGCAAGCCTGTTGGTCATCACCTGGATTCATTCCCTCAACCTCTTTCCCCATGTTCTATTGATCCTCTGCATTGTATTGTCTTGTGTTCTTCCATTTCGGACTCCTCACCTACTGTGAACAAGGATCAAGTGGTTGACGGAGTTAGTGTTATGCAACCAACCTACACCATCATTCATGATGAGTGTGTAAGAGAGTCTGAAGAAGAACCTGCAGTGAAGGATGACTCCCTTCAAGCCATGCCTCACCCGCTTTATCTTGACATCCCTTGTGATTCTGCCACTGCTGATTTCCCTAGTGAAAACTTATTTCTGAATGTTTCTACTTCCGATCATTCATAGGACACGTCAGATGTTAGTCTGTAATTACATTGTGTAGATGACACATATTTTTCCAAAAATCCATCTAATCTATCATCTGCCATTTTTGAAAACACAAAGGGTGAACATCCTTGCTTCTCATCTACCCCTCTTCATGATTAATCAAATCATGAGGATGCCAACAAACATCCTAAATTTTATGATCTTGGTTGTTGTGATCTCTCTACTTCTTCATCTAATCACAATTTTGATTCAATCGTTGTTAATCCATATAATACACTAGTATACGATGATCTATCTGTCAACGAAGTCGAAACCCCCCAGACTGTCGAGGCACTTCAACCCAAGCTGATGGTTATGTCAAGCCCTTGTTGTCCCAAGGTTGGTTTCACTTCTGATTAGGAAATTGTTGAAACATGTAAGGCTCCTCATCACTCTCTGCTTTGCATCGATGATCAACCAAAATCCCATATTTCTCTTACTCCACTCGAACTACACGTTCCCATCACTCACACGATGGAGGAATCTTACATAACAAGAACACTTGCACAAAGTAAGTGGTTTACCTTTATCACATTTTCTTGCATGTCACAGTCAAGAGAATGCATACACTAAACATCTCCACGCAGTGTCATTAGGGGATTTTTGAGGTCTAAAATGGACCTCCTAAGGAAATGATAAAATAATAGTGGAAATAATAAAATAAGATTAGATTACATCATCAAATTTTAAAGGGGAGAAAGATAAAACTACTTTTTCAACTCTTATTTTCAACTTATCTCCCTAAGTTTTTACTCAAATTTCAAGTGGGAGTACTCGTTGGATGAAAAACTTAATTCCTCATCCAAGGAGTACCCATGTTGCCTACTTTTGTTGCACCCTGCTAAATGAAAATGAGAAATACATAAAAACCGTGATTGCAATCACAGTTTTCATGTATTTCTCTTTTTCATGTAGCAGGGTGCATCGAAAGTATGCAAAATGGGTACTCCTTGGTTGAGGAATTAATTTTTTCATCCAATGAGTACTCCCGCTTGAAATTTGAGTAAACATGTAGGGAGATAAGTTGAAAATAAGAGTTGAAAACATAACTTTATTATTTTATCATTTTTCAATCTTTGTACTTTTTTACTCCAAAAATGGTGAATCACCCCCCATGGTTGACATCATCATATTGAATCCAATTTCTTATAATGTTTATTTTGGTTGTACATTTTTCTTAGGAGGCCCATTTTAGACCTCAAAATCCCCTAATGAGCACAACACCATGGCAAGTCCACAGAGTGCATGTCATGCACTTTCACTCATTTTTGTTATGTGGATGCTTGAAAACTCGGAGTGTGTTTGTCTTCATCTTTATATCTTTCATTCTTTCTTGTTCGTGCAACTACGAGGTTCGTGAACCATGCCTTCACCAACATGGGTCAACCAATGCACCGGTGGCTGCATTGGAAGTATCACTTCTCATGGGATGACCCATGCACTATTAGCTTATGAGCAGGAGTAGTGTTTGCTTCTTGAGTTGTTTGCTTGCATGCATGTTTTTTTCTTTCTTTGTGTGTTTGTTTGCTTACTCGCTTCACTTTCGCATTTTCTTTTGCTTCTTGCTTGTTTACGTTCGTAGGTTAGTTTTTCATGGACCGTGTGCGACTCTTAAAACAAGTTGGGTAGAGGACAAGAGGACTTGTACAACTATCAACATTTGGTTATTTGTTGTTCGCTCCCTTATTTAAGAACTTTTTGTCTTCAGTCCATGATACATCAATGGAAAATACGTCTTATTCGAAGTGAACCTTGGTGAAAACACAACGCTTGCGCGCTAACTAGTATCGCCTACTCTAGTCCCTTGTTTTTGGGTTAATCCTTGTCAGCTTAGTCAAGTAGAGTAAGGTGAGGGGGAAAACCTTAACAAAAATGTCAGAGGTATACAATACACTACGTCTCTGAAGGAACAACCTCTTATGTTCTCAATAAGTCAGGATCCCTCTTCTGCCTCTGAAATGAATAAGTGCTATGGACAGTTATGAAAATGAAAAATGAAAAAATGAAAAAGTGAAAATTTCGAGAAAATGAAAAATGAATAAGGTGAAAGAAGAGAAAGGCTTCCTGCACAGAGAGGTGATGCAAGTAACTCTGCCGGAGTATTGACTAGGCTCACTAGCAGCAGAGCAATGCTTGTTTTCCTGTGTGACTACGTTGGGGTACTGTCTAGGCCTACTGGCAATGGAGCAACACTATAGATGAAACTAAAACTCTGATGACTATACTTCTTGTGCACAAATATGACCCTCATCCCCAATCGAAACAACTATGTTGGCTTGGCTTGGAATGTGTGTCAATCGACCAAGAGCTTGGCAAGATGTTACATCTTACAATCAAGCAAGTGTGGAAACCAAGATGAACATGGAACTCAACAATACTTACGGAGGTGTTAGATTTGCTTTTCACGAACAAGGTCCATTCAAAGATATGGAGTTCTACCAGTGTGTCACCAAGTGTTGTAGCGGCTAAAACTACCCTCCAAAATTTTTCCTCAGCTTCGTTTTGGAGGTTCCCTACCAGTCATCCTCAACAACATGTCTTGCACTATCAAATGCACAAGCTTCAATGATTTTCTTGCAGATTGACAACTTGTGCATGATCGGTTGTTGCACCCCCCTCACAGAATATTTCTCCGGACGTGGTCTCGTTGCAGGATGAGCAGCTCTCTCAAGAAATTGCACAATGCTAGAGGGGAACCAGACTTCCCACCATAAATTATTCAATATTGTCTGGCAGCCTGCTGGGCTCCAAAATTGCACAAATCTGCCTGTCAAGCTTCACTGAGAAAATTGTGCAATTCCTCCCAGCAGGGCTGCTCAACGTAGAAATTGCACAAACCTTCTGGGAAGTCAACCCAGCTCCCTCCCAGAAATGTGCATTTTGTCCTCCCATTCAAGCAGGTTGTTGCATGTGCCATTGGTTTGACCAATTCCCTCCGAGGTCGAGTAAAATTGATTTGCGTGCATGGATTGCTTCTCATAAGGCAGCATGCAAAGGCATCCCTTGGTTCAACGATCTATTTTTAGCAGCTGGAGGTTACATGCAAGGATCATTTCATAAACCTCCCACCAAGTTCCTCTATCCCTAGATTTGTGGCATTTGCGTCACAACCTCGATTTTATTGAAACTCATCAACCAGATGCTATAGAGATCATTCCTCACATCGAACTTGTAGCTCTCGCATCCCACATTTTGTCTAGGATTCGTTGGCACATTCAACTCAGTTGTTTTGGGGTAAGCTCGCTTTTCATGTCTTGCATTGTATTTCTATCGTTTTTTGTGTTTCGCTTCGTGTGAGTGTTGTCTGCTTGATTTTAGTGAGCACTTCCTGTCATTTTGATGTTTGTTAGCTTGTAGAAGTACTATTTCAGTTTCGTTCGCATCCCACTGCTATTGCATGCATGACAATGTTTAGCACGGACTGTCATCATTGTGGTGACTTGCTTCACACACATGCATGCTTACCCATTTTATGAATCTTGCACTTATTGTTTGCATGTATGATCATTCACTCTTGTTTGCACTCATCTCACCATGTATTCATATTTCTCATGTTTTTAGTCGCTCGTCGGTCGGTCTGGGCTGCCTTGGCTTGGATTGTGCCTTTCTAGGCTAGCAGTGGACATTTCTAGAAGAGAAGGCTCTGCCTTCCTTCCAAAAATTGCGCAAGTTTAGCCCATCACTGACCTCCAGGATTGCATTGTGCAATTCCTAGAGGCAATGTCCTGCTGACCCTAGAAACTGTGCAATGCAGTTTGCTGGTTGCATGTCATTGCTGACTGAAATTGCGCATTGCACAGTTTCAGTCCTCAGCGGGCCAGGCTGGATTGTGCATTGCACAGTTCCAGTAGTTAGTTAGCCTCCTGACAACCCAAACTATGCCTTGCGGAGTTTTGGCAGTCAATCTCCCGACCTCTCGACAGAAATTGCGCAACCTTCACGTTCAATCATAGGTATGTTGCAAGTCAGTCCTCAAGTATTTTTTGGTTTTCGACTGACAGATTACTTGGCATGAATTTTTCTGTCTCTAGGCATCACAGGTATTCATCTGTCTCTCAGCAGCACAATTACAACATCTTCTAGGAGAGCAGAGTCAAAAACACTGTTAAGAGCACAACTGGGGATGCAGTCGATCAAGTGTCTATGAACTTTCCTATCCACGAAGGCATCAAGTTGTTCGTAGACAAGGAGATCAAGATAAGAAGGCAACAACATCGCAATGAGCAACACCATCAGCAGCAGAAGAAGGCAGCACACTCGCATGCGGTGAGTGCAAGAGGAAGGTTGTTGATAGCATAGAGGCGAAGCAAAGCTACAAGTTCAAAGCATATCCACTCATGACGAAAGTAGCTTTGGAGATTGAGGTTGAGCTAATGGCGTGACATGGAGATTGCGCGAAGGCAGAGAAAGAAACAAAGAAAGAGTTTCTTGTGTTGAAGTAGCAACTCAAGGAAGAACAAGAGCTGCATAGATGAGAAAATGAGTTGCAACAGGAACATGTACAACTAGGGATGCACATAACCAAACTGATGAAACGACACATGTACAAGTTATTAATCCATCCCAATAGCTGACACGGAGTAGAAAATGTGAGCATTGTTGTTGATCGCATGTAAGGGAATTCAACAGCATGCATGTGATCCCACCCATTTGGCACACTCACCGACGCAAAGACAAGAAGCAAGTCCGACTGAAGCTGAACATGTATCTTAACAAGTTGATGCGCATGGTCACCAATACACACTCGAAGATCCTCACAGACACTATGCATCAATATGTTGTTGGTCTGGCTACACTACAGACGATGATGTGCATGTTGTCGGACGAGTTGGATAGAGGAGCCATATCAGTGTACCTGGATGCAACAGAGGCAAGAGTTTGCTTTGAGCAAGATGTCACCATTCAGTGCACGGACACCTTGATGGATGACCAAGCTTGGCATCTGTTGACCACCATCGACCATCATGAGGATGTCAAAGAGTTGGTCTCACCACAACGGTCTGAGTGTTAGTGATGTCTTGCATGGCTTACTCAAGCCATTTTGTCTCACATGGGTACATGTGCATTGTAATGTAATGTCTTGTCAAGTGGAAGTTCAAGTGTCGATAGTTGAATGTAACGGTCATAGAGTAGTTGAAGAGCCATGAGGATAGATGAACAGTCACAAAGGGGAATGTCAAGGGTCACCCCACCATTTTCTATAAATGGTCCCTCATAACTCATTGTAAAGGCTTTTTGTCAGCCAAGTTTCCGATAGGACTATCTTAAAGAGAGCTTGGATAATATTGTAATGAGCCTTGGTTTCTCCACTACGCAGAGCTAGTATATCTCTTTGGAGGAATAGGTGGTTGTGGCTGTAACGTTCTACTATCTGAACTAATGGTTGGACATGGATGTATTGTATGACTGTAATTTACACTTGTTAATATAACAGAGCGAGCACATTCCATGCACATTTCATATGTTGTATTATATTTCAGCTATCTTGAGTACTTTAAATGATATATGTATATGTTTGCTTACGCATGCATGTGTAACTATTTATGTATATGTATGTAAGAATATTTTTGAAATGTGTTGTTTGTTTAACCATCACTTTGGATTGTTAGCTAACTTTCCTTCCATGTTATGATGCGTCTTTGCTCGTGTGTTCCATTCTTAACTCCATTCTATCACATATTTTCAAGGGGCACACTCACTTCACCCTCCATGTGTTAGAACCACTCATGCACCTTCCTTAACTTACTGCAACTATCAAACCCTTGCTACCAACAGGGACATCTTACTTGCATCTGTGCAAAACCGTGGTCAAGCTGATACTTCACGGTCCACTGCTGGGACTCCTACACCAAATGGTCTGAGGTCTAATTGGGAATTCTTACCGGGAATATCCCCTAACATGTTGGTGGGTCCAGCACTGTCAACACTTATGCATATGTGTGACCAACAAGTGCGTGTATGCTTGCCCATTGGTAGTAATGTTAATCGAGCCTAGATACTTGAAAACTCGCCAATAGAATTTGTTTTGGATAATTTTTGAAAATGTAAATTTGAAGGGTCAAAATTTCAGTGTTGAATCATCCACGTTGCAAAGAAGATAAACCTTGAAATAGTTTTTTTTTTTTAATTGCTGATTCAATTTAACATTCATTAGAATTGTCGCCTTATTTCAAAATTAATCATCTCAGTAACCCCAATCTTTTGTTGTTCCAGGTTAACCATTGTAGTTAATATCATCCTTCTAGTATTTCTTTCAGTTAATTGAATATGATTTTCAAACGTCAACGAGTAGTAAGCACTACTTTGTGGACCTATATGGCTTTCACTGCTAATGTGGATGTGAGGTGAGCGTTATTATGATATTTCGTTTTTTCAAATGGAATTAAAAAATGGCATCATACATGTATAGATGTTGCTTCATTTTCAAGTTTTAATATTTTAAGAACACATGCGGTAAGTGCTTATAGAGATATTTTTAAAATAGAATTAAATATATGATAGATGTATATATATTCTTTTAATTACCTAGTAAGGTACTTGAACAATAGAGGCATCATTTACATAAAGCATATCGGGGACCGGTTAAATTCCACATTTCTACATCAGGCATGGAAATCGGCTCTCGTCTTGGATATCCCTGAGCCCTGGAGAATTGAATGGAAACACTACATTGAAGCCCTCATTCAGTCACACATACGACTGACTGAGGAACCAGATGAGATAATATGGGCATTCACAAAGAACAGCTTGTACTCCCCCAAAAAAGGATACATCATACTCATGGATCCACACAAACCTCAAATCATTGACCTGAATTGGAGATCCTTTTGGAAGCTCAAGGCTGCCCCTCGCACCCGCCTTTTACTGTGGAACATTCTGTTCGACAAGATCCCTATCGGTGCTAATCTGATGAAAAGATCCTTTCATGGACCTTTTTGGTGCCATCTTTGTCGACTAGATGAAGAGAACACAGAGCACCTCTTCCTTAGCTACCCATCCTCCAGATAATTTTGGAATAGTATCTCTTCTCACTATACTTTACTCAACACCTGGAAAGGCAACAACATACAAGAAGTTTGGAAAGCTTGGTGTGTTAATCACAGGGGCAAAGCCAGGAATCTGCCTCTTCTAGCCTACTGGGCTATCTAGATCGCTAGAAATCACTCTATCTTGAATCTCAAAGACCCCCCACTGGCCTTCTATACTTCACCATACCATCGTTGATTATGACCTTCTATCTGAGGATGAAAATTCTGCCCCTTCTCGCACCATCACTCTTGAAAGCATTGACTATTCTAAACCTTGGGCATATTTTGATGGCTCTGCTCAGGAGGCAGGCTGTGGGGGAGGAGCCATACTTCACCTGAATTCCTCTCACAAATACAAAATCCATATCAACCTGGGCAGGGGTACAAACAACTTCGCTGAGCTTAGCACTGCTAAACACCTCATATATTTCGCCTTAGAACATCATTGCAGACATCTTCAGTTATTTGGTGATTCAAAAATTGTGTGTGACTGGCTTAATAATACATTGCATTGTAATGCATATACATTGAGACACATACTTGGAGAAGCTCGAAGATTGATATCCTCTTTTGACTCATTTGTTTGTCGACATATTTACAGGGAATAGAATTTGGAGGCTGATCAGCTATCAAAAGAGGCAGTGCATCTACAGGACGATGACTGGCTAATACGGGAGGAAATTGATGGTACTCACCATCAATACTACCACAAACCGTTTGTTGATCATGGACGGATTGGGCAATAAACCCAACTATTACTGTTAACAGTGTAGATATATTGCTTTTTATTTCCTATACATATTTATGCGGTTGTAAATATTACAGTTTTGGACTTGGCACACGGTACACCTCTCTCTACGTAGAGACGATATCATTTTTGGTTTTATTCCTCCTCCTGTTTTGAGGAAAGTTTTGTTTCAACTTGGTTGATGACTAGCTCTCTGCGAGGAGCATTTGAGATTAGCAGTTAAGTCTTTTCTACACAGTGTCTTGTATCTTGACAGGCAATTTTGCCTCCTTATGAATATGCCTTGGCATCTACAAAATGTAATTTCTTATATATTAATAGAAATTACGACTTTTCCATGGGAAAAAAATATTCTTTTAATTTGAATTTAATATTATATTTTGGTTTTAACTCAAATTTTAAAAATTATATGTTATTTTAATATTTAAAAAATGTAAGATGAGTGTTAGAATAATTTGTTTGTAATCTATAAAATATATAATATATAAGAGTTAATCTTAATATTATTGTGTATATATTGACAATTTTTTACACTTTAAAAAGTAATTATAATATTTCATGAATAATTTAATAGTAAAACGATTATGTATGTAATTCGTTATAATACTCATTTTAAAAATCAAATAAAGTTAGTTTCACACCAACTTTGATTTCTTCACATAATATAATTAATGGATTTCAAACCTATCACATATTGTAGAGGTTTTGCATGAGATATTATAAACATCAAAATGTTATATGGACTATTTATATATAAGTGTTAATTTTGGGTAGAAAATTATCACTATATAGTTCAATAATCAATAAATAAATAGGAAAGTGTTTCACAACATTTGAATATTTCTATATCAATAAATATATAACACACGAGCATTTCCATATCAATCTATATGTGATCTAATGAGGTATTAGCAAAATAAAATGTTATAAATATATATATCCATAAATAAAATTAAAGGTTACTTTTCAAAAATTATATATATATATATACTATAGTATTATATATATATATAACTCTTTTATATATATATATTATTTTATCTTTTTTTTATTTTAAATTTTTATGTTCAAATTCTATATAAAATAGAAGTGTAAATATCTCTCTTACATTTATTAATAAAATCTATTATCCATTAATTATATTTTTCATTGTTTTATGGTTAGTGTATATTTATGTTTTCTATATAATATTGTAAAATAAGATATTGCATGTAGTTTAATTAATAGACAAAATATTTTTTTTACATTTTTTTAGTCAATTTTGAGGGATTTTTAAGAATTATAATTTTAAGTTGTTTAATCTGTAAAATTCGAGTGTCTTAGGGAATTTTTTGGATGTTGAATCTTTTTATACATTCAAAAGTGAATTTTAAATAACAAGAAATCACAATCTTGCTCGAAATTGTATTTCCAAATTCCAACCAAAAAAATCATTTGGTCTCTAAATTATAATATGTCATTATCTTTGTGTTAATAAAATAATTAAGAATAGTAAATTGTTTTACAATATAATTGGGAAACTTATTATCATATAACATAATATTATATAAAAATAATAAATAATTACATATATATGGTGTAACATTTAAAAATGAAGATGCAAAATCTATTTTAAATTTGAGAAACAAAAAAAATTAAAAATATATATATTATCATTTAATATAAAGTAATTAATATATAACATAAAATAAAATAATTTAAATTTGATATAAATATTTATAAAATATACATTATGAATCCATAAAAAGACAATATGTGATCATCTATATGTTTATAAAAAAAAATGTTCTATGCTACACTAACCCTTAGCATGGTTGGTTTTTTTTCTAGGGAATTTCAAACTAGTGACATTTACACGATTGCCTATTTTCCTAACGAGTTTGTAATTCATGACATTTACACCAAGGAGTGCACATAAAACACTTGTCACCGTCTCTTCTATGTTGGCGGGAATTTTTTTCTAAGGGGTGTGAAATTTACACTAAGGAGTGCCTTAAAAGAACACCCTATCAGAGTATATTCTAGGCCTGAGCTTGTCACTGAAGTTAAAAAAAAATATTTTCTAGGAAAATTCCATAAAAAATTATAACCAACATTCGTCAATGCTAAATCAATAGTGGTTAAGAGACAAAACTTGCTAATATATTGAGATGTGAAGTGGATAAATTAGTTTCTTGCTTAGGCACAAGGACCCATAAATTTTGATAGGTTGTAATCACTAATAAGTCTACACATAAACAATTTTACTCCTACACAAGGAAAACATAAATAATGGTGGGAAGTAACTCTTGCATGCAAAGATTTACTTAAATTATGGTGAGAAGTAACTCATGGTAAATGTTATTAATCTAAGTATGGGTTATTTTTGGACTGTTTGCGTTCAAAGCTTAAGAATAAAAAATAAATACACAAACATCTAAATGTCATTGCATGAATATTGTAACCATATCCAAAATTATGGCATAAAATATGTGGGGCAGGTATTCACATGACATTGTATTGTGCAAAGACTACAATAAGACCTTTAAGTTATGGTTCAATCAAATGTGTAAAAATATTTTTTTAATAATATTGAAAACTAAATTTTTATTTTTCAAAGTTAACCATTATAAGTTGCATTGGCCAATGATAAACTAATAGGACATTGTATTGTGCAAAGACTACAATAAGACCTTTAAGTTATGATTCAATCAAATGTGTAAAAATATTTTTTTTTAATAATACTGAAAACTAAATATTTATTTTTCAAAGTTAACTATTATCTGTTGCATTGGTCAATGAGTAAACTATATATACTCAAGAGGAAAATTGATTGCTAGAAGCCTTGCCTTGGTAGAGATTAATAGTCATTAAATATTTATTTATGTTTTAACACATATGTTAGTTTAATAATAAGTTTATGTTAGTTTAATAAATGGTTTTAAAAGCATTTAAAAGTAGGTTATAAAGATTCAAGTTACTAAGAAAAAAAGAGAGGAAAAATTGAATTATTGTGGAAAATATTATGAAACTAAAATTTTCAACAAAGTTTTTTTTTTTTAATTATGTAGTTGATATTAAACAACATAACTCTTAAATGGGCCATCCTTCATAAAAATGAACAACAAATTAGAATGTTTTTTTTCACTCATTTTTTTTTTCACTTCTGGTTCACGGATACCCGGGTCAGTGGGTAGCCGCTACATCCAGGGTTGTTCAACACTGAGTGGACTCCACCGGAAGGGCATCAACACCCCTCAGCCTATTTACTGACTTGACCCCAAGAGATTTCGGGAATTGACCCTGTGACCTCCCATTGGCGAGACACTTGATTTGACTAATTGAGCTAACTCTTGGGGCTTTTTTTCACTCATTCAATCACATATATGATACACATTTATAGTTGGAAGTAGATGTACAACTAATTCCAAATATAAATATCGGGATTGAGATATTCTCTCAACTCAATCCCAAACTAAATCTAAACTTATCATGTAAGCATTATCTCTAATTTCCTCCCTTAATGCTTACGTTACAAATAAGAATCATAAATTAGAGTTCACATATAAGTCACATCTATTTGACATGGTCTTCACTTGCACTTCTACACACTCTGAAATTTCACAAACCACACTCTTTCTCCACCACAATGTTCGAGCTTCCCACTTGACTTATTTAAGGTACAATTGTCTCGTACCATCATTAACGAACTTGTAATATCAACAATATTGGCATGCTTAGTTCAGTGGGGCTTCCACGATAAAAGTTGTTAAGTAATGAACCACTCCATGGACCTACCTCCATCTGTCGTATATTTTAGTTTAGGCTATCCTTCAGTTGCTAGGAAGGTGGGCTAGATATTGAATGTGTGTAGAAGTTGATCAAACAACTTGAATTTACTAACACACAAGGATCTCATACTATAACATGTAACTGGTGCTCTTGAAGTCTGAAGCATGGCAAGACCCATCAACAAATTACAAACTCACATAACCAAGCCAATGATGTGTTCTCTTGGCACCAAAGAATGTTGAGAACCATTAACTTAACTATGTTTCTTTGTTCATTAATTGGTCTTTTACAATATAACACACACAATCAATATTATATTCATATCACCACTAATAGCTCCAAAAAAAAGCAATCAATTAAGCCAAAAATTCTGTAGTCACTTAACTCTCTATGCGTGGGTGCAACAATGATAAAGGATTTCAATAAAACTGTCAGCCATATGTTGCTTGCAAAATTATGAAGCTACCACTTTCTATGAAAAACTAGTCAAAGTGTGGCTTGAAATATCACAAAGAAACTACTACAACTAAGCTTGAAATGGAATGAAAATTTTCCCTACTCAAACAAGCAAGACTACAAAAGGACTAGTAATGGAGAACGATTGCATTGTATTCAATGATTGCATGTATTTCTTTGACCAATTGTCATGACTTGAGACCAGGTATGTGGACTGTATTTTGGTTTCAACAAGACATACATTTAATTTATAAAGAATTTGTAGGAACAACTGACAATGCTCTATGATCATGTCACTGTCAACTCTCTGAAGTAAGATTCACAATGAACCCCACATAAGACACTGTCAACCTCATCGAACACTGCGTTTTCTTTGCAATTGATTCCTGTATGAAATTTTTGTTTGTTGTAACATAATGATGTAAACACAAGATAGAAAAAATGATATCTAATGCAAATATCTTGTCCCCATAGAAGCAAAAAAAATGAGACTTTCCACTTTATAATCAGGCACTACAATGCTGCATGAAGATGCATAAGCATGATCTAGCTCTGGTTAAATTTTCTAGAGCATAAGCACATCAATGGCATCAACAATTCCATCTTTGAGTCAAAATTATCTAGGTGGATATTGGTTGCCACCCTCCTATTCCACTTGGATCCCCAACACTATTTCCTTTTAGTTTCTTTAATTCTAACACAACTTTCTAGTTTTGGCAGTTTTTTGGGTCCTGAATGTTTAGAGCCATTTTGCGGTCCTAAATGATGTTTTTTGGAAAATGCATCAAGCCCAACGGTATTTTTGGAAAACAATTTGTCCTCATATATATATATTTCTAACGACGTAGCATGCACGCTAAACGAAAATTGTATGCCAAAATTGCGACCCAGGGAAGTTGACATTCTAACTAATCCTAATAAGGCCCACAAAATTTTGTTGTTTCATCTCCTAGGGTTAGGTTTTCAGATGTTTATGGTTTTCCATTGTTCCTCAATAATAAAAAGGCCTCTGAGCCTCATTGTAACATAATTTAGAAGGCATGTAGTTGTCACATCTCTTCTCAGAGATAAGCTACCATTGCCTGAGCTAGTTTGTTTCTCTTATATATGTAAGCCATTTTCAATAGCTTCTATTTTATTAATTGAAATTATGATTCATTGTATCTATATGTTTTTTTTTGAATCTGTATTTCATTTCATTCCTGCAAAAATATAGATCAATGGAATCAGAGTAGTTTGCTCTTTCTCTGCTTTTTTGTGCATGTCCCTAATTAGGTTGGGGTATAAGGAGTTGGGACTTGAACTGATTAAACCCTTACAAGACCGGTGTCATCAACCTCGATGAACTCCCATAGCAGAAGAAAATAAAAAAGAGGGAGCAGGAGATCTTTTCAAAATATTAATTGAAGAAGCTCTCTAGCGATAAAGGAATGAAATGATGGAAAATTTTTCCTAGATTCTTCAACGAGTATTTGCGGGAAAAGCATCTTCATCCAATAATCACTTCGGAGGCATTGCCCCCTTAAATTACATGTTAACTTTGACACCCCTATATTTAAAGGAAAAATAGGTGAAGATGTCTTGGATAGATGTTTAAAATTGTTGGATAACTTATTGTTGTAGCGGCTACAACCACCCTAAATTTTTTTTCCTTAGCTTCTTTTTGGAGCCTCCCTACCAACCAACCTCAACAACATGTGTTGCACTGTTAGGTACATAAGCTTCAGTGATTTTCTTGCAGATTGACAGCCTATGCATGATCACTTGTTGCACCCCCCTCACAAACTATTTATTTGGACTTAGTCCAACTGTAGACTGAGCAACTCCCTCAAGAAATTCCACAATTTTGGAGGGAAACCAACATTCCCTCCAGAAATTGCGCAATCCTGTCTGGTAGCCTGCTGGGCTCCAAAATTGCGCAAATATGCCTGTCAAGCTTCACTGAGAAAATTGTGCAATTCCTCCCAACAAGGATACTCAACATAGAAATTGCGCAAACCTTCTGGGAAGTCAACCCAGCTCCCTCCCAGAAATGTGCATTTTTTCCTCCCAGCTAAGCAAGATGTTGTATGTGCCATTGGTTTGATCGGTTCCCTCCGGGGACGAGAAAAGCTGATTTGCATGCATGGACTGCTTCTCCCAAGGTAGCATGCAAAGGCATCCCTTGATTCAGGCATCTATTTTTAGCAGCTGTAGGTTACATGCAAGGATCATTTCAGAAACCCCCTGCCAAGTGTCGCTTTCCCTAGATTTGTCGCATACAAGTCACAACCTCAATTTTATCGAAACTCATTAACTGGATGCTGCAGAAATCATTCCTCACATTGACCTTGCATCTTTGACATCCCACATTGCATCTAGGAGTCATCGGCACATTCAACTCAGTTGTTTTGGGGTAGGCCCTCTTCTCATGTCTTGCATTATGTTTCTATCGCTTTTTGTGTTTCGCTTCATGTTAGTGATTTCTACTTGATTTCAGTGAGCGATTGATGTTGTTATGATGTGTGTTAGCTTATAGAAGCATCGTTTCAGTTTTCATTTGCATCTCACTACTGTCGCATGCATGACACTATTTTGCACAGATGGTCATCATTGTAGCGACTCGCTTCACACACATGCATGCTTTCCCGTTTTTTGAATCCTGGACTTTTTGTTTTCATGTATGATCATTCACTCTTGTTTTCACTCATCTCACCATGCATTCAGACTTCTCATGTTTTCAGTCACCCGTCGGCTGGTCTAGGCTGCCTTGGCCTGGATCATGCCTTGCCCGGCTAGCACTGTGCATTTCTAGAAGCGAAGGCTCTGCCTTCCTTTTAGAAATTATGCAAGTCTAGACTAGCGCTGACCTCTAGGCTTGCATTGTGCAATTCTTGGAGGCAGTGTCTTGCTAGCCCTAGAAACTGCGCAATGCAATTTGCTGGTTGCATTTCACTGCTGACTGGAACTGTGCATTGCGCAGTTTCAGTCCTCAGCAGGCAAGGATGGACTGTGCATTGTGTAGTTCCAACATTCAGTCAGGCTCCTAATAGCCTGGACTGTGCCTTGTGCAGTTTTGGCAGTTAGGCTCCTGACCTCCTGGCGGAAATTTCGCAAACCTCACATTCAATCACATAGGTATGTTGCAAGTCAGTCCTCAAGTTTGTTTTTGTTTTCGACTGACAGATTTATTTCCATGAGAGTTTCTATGTCTGCAGACATCACAGGTGTTTGTCTATCTCTCAGCAGGACAAGTACAATGGCTTCTAGGAGAGCAGAGTCAAAGACACTGTTAAGAGCGCACCTGGGATGCAGTGGATCAAGTTTCTATGAACTCTCCTATCCACGAAGACATCAAGTTGTTCATAGACAAGGACATAAAGATAATATGGCAGCAGCATCACAATGAGCAGCACCATCAACATCAAAAAAAGGTAACATACCTGCATGCGGCGAGTGCAAGAGGAAGGCTATTGACAACATAGAGGCGAAGCAAAGCTGCAAGTTCAAAGCAGATCCACTCATGACGAAAGCAACTTTGGAGATTTAGGGTATGAGGTGACGGCGTGATACAAAGATCGCGTGAAGGAAGAGAAGGAAACAGAGAAGTCGTTGCATGTGCTGAAGTAGCAAATCAAGGAAGAACAATAGCTATAGAGACGAGAAAATGAGTTGCAGCAGGAACAGGTACAATAGGGGGCGCAACATGCACAAAATGATGAAATTGCGCCCGTACGAGTTATTGATCCATCCCAGCAGTTGGCACGGAGTAGACAAGGTGCGAAGTGTTTTTGATCGCATGCAAGGGAATTCAGCAGCATGCATTTCATTGTGCACATGCATGCGATCCCACCCATTTGGCACACTCACCGATGCAAAGACAAGAAGCAAGTCCGACTGGAGCTGAACATGTATCTTGAAAAGTTGATGCACATGGTCACCAGCACACACTCGGAGATCAGCACAGACACTATGCATCAATATGTTTTTGGTCCAACTGCACTACAGATGATGATACGCATGTTGTCGAACGAGTTGGACAGAGGAACCATATCAATGTACCTGGATGCAACAGAGGCAGGAGTTCTCTTTCATCAAGATGTCACCATTGAGCGCATAGAAACCATCACGGACGACTAAGCTTGGCATCAGTTCACCACCGTCGACCATCATGAGGATGTCAAACTGTTGGTATCACCACAATGGTTCGAGTGTTAGTGATGTCTTGCATGGCTTGCTCAAGCCATTTTGTCTCACATGGGTACATGGGCATTATAATGTAATGTCTTGTCAAGTGGAAGTTCAAGTGTCAATAGTTGAATGTAACAATCATAGAGTAGTTGAAGAGTCATGGGGATAGATGAATGGTCACAAAGGGGAATGTCAAGGGTCACCCCACCCTTTGCTATAAATAGACCCTCATAACTCATTGTAAAGGCTTTTGGTCGGCCAAGCTTCCGATAGGACTATCTTAGAGAGAGCTTGGACAATATTGTAATGAGCCTTGGCTTCTCCATTGCGCAGAGCTAGTATATCTCTTTGGAGGAGTAGGCGGTTATGGCTGTAACATTTCATTGTCGGAATTAGTGGTTGGACATGGATGTATTGTATGACAGAACTTAGACTTCTTAATATAATAGAGCGAACATGTTTCATACATATGTTGTATTTTATTTCAACTATCTTGAGTACTCTAAATGATATATGTATGTGTTTGCTTACACATGCATGTTGAGCTATTTTTGTATATGTATGTATGAATCTTTCTGAAATGTGTTGTTGGTTTAGCCATCACTTTGGATTGCTAGCTAACTTGCCTTCCATGTTGTGATGCATCTTTTCTCGTGTGTTCCCTTCTTAACTCCATGTTATCATAGGTTTCCAAGGGGCGCACTCACTTCACCCTCTGTGTGTTAGAACCACTCAAGCACCTTCCTTGACTTAGTGCAACTGTCACACCCTTGCTACCAACAGGGACATCTTACATGCCTCTGTGCGAATCTGTGGTCAAGGCGATATTGCACAACCCATTATTGGGACTCCTACACCAAACAATCTAAGGTATAATTGGGACTTATTACTGAGGAGATCCCTGACATGTTGGAGGGTCCAGCATCCTCAACATTTTAGTGCTAGAAGGAGGTCCAGATGACAAGCTAATTCCTTGCATCTGTTTTGAATCTCCACATGTCTATCATGACTAACTACAAAGTCTCTCTTCCAGAATGTATGTCTTATGGAAACGATTTCATTATCTCGGAAAAGCTCTCGCATAACTTGTCACATAAAACATACAATGGTGGAGGCCACGTAGCCTTGGTTAGGCATGCGGTCAGTGTTGTAGACTCATGCGAAAGACATGGAATCTACATGCTTCGAGGGAACCTGTTGTGGCCACTAACAACCTCCCTTTTTATTTAGTGTTATGACTAATACTAAATAAATGGGGGCCCTTAGTCAAAAATTCAAAACATCAATTAGTGATTGTATTTCCTTTTCAATAAAACTTACCATCATAAACTTAAGAAAAGACCTTTTTTAAATCTTAAAAACTTAAGTTTTGTGATGAGGGAAGACAAAATCACTCCTTAAAGGATATCGAATCACAGAAACGATAACATCATGCCTACTTACAAGATAAATTCTAAAATCATGAGAATGCGATGCGAAATCGCATAAGGATAAATATATATTGCATTGCAAGTCTTAGAAGCACACTTATAATAAAAAACTGCAGAACATGCCGATATGCGATAGCGCATATCGCAAAATCGCACCTCACAAGAAACTGCTTAACACAAAACATGCGATATTGCGATTATGTGATGTTGCGACCATGCGATATTGTGATTATGCGATGTTGCGACCATGCGATATTGCAATTATGCAATGTTGCGACCATGTGATACTGCGAAATTGTGATAATGCGACAAAACGATCTTACGATAGAACGATCTTGCGATCTTGCAACTATGCGATGCAGCGATCTGCGATATTGCAAAGTAAATCGCAAAATCGTCTCATCACAAATTTTTCTGGTTAATTATTCAAGGAAAAGTATTTCCATTAAACGAGACTGGTTATGTGATTTAATGCTCATTAATGAAGTAGTTGCCAGTTGTTAATGAAATCTAGTTTTGAGTTTATCAAAGAGCCAGTTCGCTTAAGGTGGCATATTTTTAAATGTCTTCTGCAGTCAAAGCAATCCCGTCGTTATTTATTATCATTACTCTCACCTCACTTGTAAACTGCAGGAATGAAGGGCAAAAGGTTATACAAAGCAATGTACAGGAAACGACAGTGAAAATAGGCAAGGCTCTAATATCTGAAGACAAAGAAAATGCGCCCTTGCACAAAGACACAGCATGTAACAGAAACAGGGGTATTTTCACCTGGGAAGGCATACATAATCTACTTGAGAAAATAAATCCTAAGGTGATAGGATTAAAAGCTATTGCAAGCTCATCAAGGTCGTCTGAAGCATCAGTTGCAGAGTTATCTTGTTCATTCTTGCACCGGAGAGCGACAAGGCCCAAAATTCTCACCTACACAGAAATGGTTAAAGGAGAACTAGACAGCGCTGATATCAAAGACAGGCAGTTTAGGGATCAAGGTCAAGAGGTCTCAGAATCATCATTTTCACAAAATTTCAACTTTACATCCCTACAAGAAAACACGTAAGAGGAGAAAATCGCACTAAGGAAGCCCGAATTAAGAAACAAAGGCAGTTTCTGATGCGCGATCGCTGGGTAAAACTTCTCGAAATGGAAAGCCTCTAATTGCTCAGTCTCCTATAAGCCTAGTACCGAAACGATAGTGCCAGATCTTGTTGATTCCATTTTTGTAGCACATTTAAACGCTGAAATCAGACAACTGACTCTTCTCAAGCAAATGCTGAATGCTTGCGACAACAAGGAGAAAATACAGAAATAGTTAGCTTTAGATTTAATTTTAGAAATAGTTTTATTTTATTTTTCTTAGAAAAAGGACGTTCATTTAAACCATATACTAAATTTTTGTAAATAAGTTATTTTTAGACGTATTTAGTAGAATTTAAACCCTTCTCATGCATTTAGAGAAGGGTCCAGAAATTTATCAAAAACTTGTCCTCAGAACATGCACTTTTGCACCCTCTGCGGAGGTTTTGGTGAATAAATGGAACAGGATTTATTGATTTTTGCATCTGATATGTGTTACTGATGTTGCACTTCTGTACTCTTAGTTGATGTTGGATTGAGAAGAGATAAATCACTATCGCTTGAAGCTCATGAGTAGAACTAGTTATAAATGGTACTTCTATCTTTTAACTGTTTCTATCTCCTGTGTTAGAGTGATATTTAAATTTAGTTATTTATATGATAATGCTTGAATGCCTGAGTTATCATTTGGAACTTTTGTACGATGATAGCTATTTATTTGTGCTTAATATATAAAGTAGCTTACTGTGTGATATGTTTTTCACAACTGTTTCACCTAACGTTTTATGTGAAGTGGTTTATTTATATTGAATTCTTTCCTTATGACAATTGAATGATCTTTATTACCGATTGTTATTTAAAATCATTTTAAATCACACAGAAGAAAGATCACATCCCGGGTTAGTATAGACTTAGATATTTCTGTTTTATTAGAATACAATAGCATGTCATTAGATTAAAGTTAGAATCAGAGCATCTTAATTAGGAAATGTTAGTTCAGAGATATCATATTCTACACACACACACTCAAAAATTGGGAAACTGGTCCCATTATCCCCAGTCGAACCCGCTATACCAAATGGAAAAGGAGCTGCCAACCAAGGTCCGGTCCAGGTGGGTATCCCCCCTATTGTTGACCCGATTTTCGGGGCTTCAACAGAACCTAATGCACTGGCGTGCCACACTACCCGAAAAATCTATTCATTCTCTTTCTCATCTAGTTGCAGAGATAGACCATGCTTTCAATCACTTCTACTGTAAAGCACTCAACAAAGAAATTCTGAAATTACAAAAAGCACTTGAAGAATCTATTGAACAGTTTCACACACGCTTTTGTAATATTGCATACTGATTCCCTGAAGATGATATTGATTGGGAATTTGTCGATGGAAGATTTGAGTATCTTCTTCACATATCCGAACCTCACTTAGCACACTTCCATGATGGAGCTGTGCAATCATAGGCAGGCACAATTGTTGTCACAATTGACTATCCACCTTCACCTCATCAAACATCTCCACCATCGTAGAGTGATGTGGGAGATTATGCACGCACATCTGTTGAACTGTCACATCCTCCCACCCCACCTGCTCTTGATATCTGTGCAAATTTGGCTTGCAATCCTGTTGGTTATCACCTGGATTTGTTCCCTCAACCTTTGTCCCCATGTTATGTTGATCCTTTGGATTGTACTATCTTGTGTTCTTCCATTCCGAACTCCTCACCTGCTGTGAACAAGGATCAAGTGGTTGACGGAGTTGGTGTTAGGCAACCAACCTGCGCCATCATTCATGATGAGTTGGTGTGAGAGTCTAAAGAAGAACCCGCGGTGAAGGATGACTCCCTTCAAGCCGTGCTTCACCCGCTTTATCTTGAGGTCCTTTGTGATTTTGCCACTATTGATTTCCCCAGTGAAAACTTATTTCCGAATGTTTCTACTTTCGATCATTCATAGGACACATCAGATGTTATTTTGTAATTACATTGAGGAGAGGACACATCTTCCTCCGAAAATCTAGCCAATCTGTCATCTTCCATTTTTGAAAACATAGAGGGTGAACATCCTTTCTTCTCATCTACCCCTCTTTATGATTCATCAAATCATGAGGATGCCGACAAACATCTTGAATTTTCTGATCTTGGTTGTCGTGATCTCTCTACTTCTTCATCCGATCACGATGTTGATTCAATCATTGTTAATCCATATAAGACACTGTTCTACGATGATCTATCTGTCGACAAAGTTGAAACCCCCCAGACTGTCAAGACACTTCAGCCCGAGCTGATGGTTATGTCAAGGCCTCATTGTCCCGAGGTTGGTTTCACTTCCGATTAGGAAATTTTTGAAACATGTAAGGCTTCTCATCACTCTCTGCTTTGCACTGATGATCAACCAAAAACCCATATTTCTCTTCCTCCACTCGAACTACACGATCCCATCACTCACGCACTGGAGGAATCTTACACAACAAGAACACTTGCACAACGTAAGTGGTTTACCTTTCTCACATTTGCTTGCATATCACATTCAAGAGAATGCATACACTCAACATCTGCACGCAGTGTCATTAGGGGATTTTTGAGGTCTAAAATGGGCCTCCTAAGGAAATGATAAAATAATAGTGGAAATAATAAAATAAGATTAGATGACATCATCAAATTTTAGAGGGAAAAAAGACAAAACTACTTTTTCAACTATTATTTTCAACTTATCTCCCTATGTTTTTACTCAATTTTTGAGCGGGAGTACTCGTTGGATGAAAAATTAATTCCTCATCCAAGGAGTACCCATGTTGCATACTTTCGATGCACCCTGCTACATGAAAAATGAGAAATACATGAAAATTGTGATTGCAATCACGATTTTCATGTATTTCTCATTTTTCATGTAGTATGGTGCATCAAAAGTATGCAACATGGGTACTCCTTGGAAGAGGAATTAATTTTTTCATCCAACAAGTACTCTCGCTCGAAATTTGAGTAAAAACATAGGGAGATAAGTTGAAAATAAGAGTTGAAAACATAATTTTATTATTTTATTATATTTTAATCTTTGTACTTTTTTACTCCAAAAATGGTGAATCATCCCCCATGGTTGACATCATCATCTTGAATCCAATTGGTCCTTATAAATTTTATTTTGGTTGTACATTTTTCTTAGGAGACCCATTTTAGACCTCAAAAATCCCCTAATGAGCACAACACCATGGAAATTCCACAGAGTGCATGTCATGCACTTTCACTCATTTTTGTTATGTGGATGCTTGTAAACTCGGAGTGTGTTTTTCTTCTTTGTTATATGTTTAATTCTTTCTTGTTTGCACAACTACGAGGTTCATGAGCCATGCCTTCACCAACATGGGTCGAACAATGCATCGGTGGTTGCATTGGAAGTATCACTTCATGTGAGATAACCCGTGCATTGTTAGCTTATGAGCAGGAGTAGTGTTTGCTTCTTGAGTTGTTTGCTTGCATGCATGTTTTCTTCTTTCTTTTTGTGTTTGTTTTCTTACTCGCTTCTCTTTCACATTTGCTTCTACTTCTCGTTTTTCTTTTTGGATTATTGCTTGTTTATGTCTGTAGGTTAGTTTTGCATGGACCATGTGTGACTCTTCAAACGAGTTGGGTAGAGTACAAGAGGACTTGTATAGCTATCAACATTTGGTTATATGTTGTCCACTCCCTTATTTAAGAACTTTTTGTCTTCATTCGATGATACATCAATGGAAAATACGTATTGTTCGAAGTGAACCTTGGTGAAAACATGACGCTTGTGCGCTAACTAGTATCGCCTACTCTAGTCCATTATTTTTGGGTTAATCCTTGTCAGCTCAGTCAAGTAGAGTAAGGTGAGGGGGAAAACCTTAACAAAAATGTAAAAGGTATACACTACACTACTTCTCTGAAGGAACAACCTCTTCTACTCTCAATAAGTCGGGATCCCTCTTCCAGCTCTGAAATGAATAAGTGCTATGCATAGTTATGAAAATGAAAAATGAAAAAATGAAAAAGTGAAAAATTTCGAGAAAATGAAAAATGAATAAGGTGAAAGAAGAGAAAGGCTTCCTACACAGAGAGGTGATGCAAGTAACTCTGTTGGAGTATTGACTAGGCTCGCTAGCAGTAGAGCAATGCTTGTGTTCCTGCGTGACTACGCTGGGGTACTGTCTAGGCCTACTGGCAATTGAGCAACACCAGAGATGAAATTAAAACTCTGATGACTATAGTTCTTGTGCACCAATATACCCCTCATCCCCAATCAAAAAAACTATGTTGGCTTCTCTAGGAATGTGTGTCGACCGATCAAGAGCTTGGCAAGATGCTACATCTTACAATCAAGCAAGTGTGGAAACCAAGATGAACGGGGAACTCAACAATACTTACAAAGGTGTTAGACTTGCTTTTCATGAACAAGGTCCATTCAAAGATCTGGAGTTCTACCAGTGTGTCACCAAGTGTTGTAGCGACTACAACTACCCTCCAAATTTTTTTGTTAGCTTCGTTTTGGAGGTTCCCTACCAACCATCCTCAACAACATGTCTTGCACTATCAAATACACGAGCTTTAGTGATTTTATTGTAGATTGACAACTTGTGTATGATCGCTTGTTGCACCTCCCTCACAGGCTGTTTCTCCAGACTTGGTCCAGCTGCAGGATGAGAAGCTCCCTCAGGAAATTACACAATTATGGAGTGGAACCAAATTTCCCTCCATAAATTACGCAATATTGTCTAGCAGCCTGTTGGGCTCCAAAATTGCACAAATCTGCCTGTCAAGCTTCACTGAGAAAATTGCGTAATTCCTCCCAGCAAGGCTGCTTAGCCTAGAAATTGCATATTTCTGAGCAGCAGTCTGTTTCTCAGCCCAGAAATTGCACAAACCTTCTAGGAAGTCAACCCAGCTCCCTCCCAGAAATGTGCATTTTTTCCTTCCATTCAAGCTGGTTGTTGCATGTGCCATTGGTTTGACCGATTCCCTCCGGGGCCGAGCAAAAATGATTTGCATGCATGGACTGCTTCTCCCAAGGTATCATGCAAAGGAATCTCTTGATTCAAGGATCTATTCTTAGTAGTTGGAGGTTACATGCAAGGATCATTTAAAAAACCTCCCACCAAGTTTCTCTTTCCCTAGATTTGTGGCATGTGCGTCACAACCTCGATTTTATCAAAACTCATCAACCAGATGCTGTAAAGATCATTCCTCACATCGACCTTGCAGCTCTCACATCCCAAATTTTATCTAGGATTCATTGGCACATTCAACTTAGCTATTTTGGGGTAAGCCCGCTTTTCATGTCTTGCATTGCATTTCTATATCTTTTTTTGTTTCGCTTGGTGTGAGTGTTGTTTGCTTGATTTCAGTGAGTGCTTCCTGTCATTTTGATGTTTTTTTGCTTGCAAAAGCACCATTTCAATTTCGTTCGCATCTCACTACTATCGCGTACATGGCAATGTTTTGCACGGACGGTCGTCATTGCAGCGACTCGCTTCACACACATGCATGCTTACCCATTTTCTGAATCTTGCACTTGCTATTTGCATGTATGATCATTCACTCTTGTTTGCACTCATCTCACCCTGCATTCATATTTCTCATGTTTTCAGTTGCTCATCGGCTGGTCTAGGCTGCCTTGGCCCGGACCGTGCCTTTCTAGGCTAGCACTACACATTTTCGGAAGCAAAGGCTCTGCCTTCCTCCCAAAAATTTTTCAATTCTAACCCATCACTGACCTCCAGGCTTACATTGCGCAATTCTTGGAGGCAGTGCCCTGTTGGCCCTAGAAACTGTGCAATGTAGTTTGTTGGTTGCATGTCACTGCTGACTGAAATTGTGAATTGTACAGTTTCAGTCCTCAACGGGCCAGGCTGGATTGTGCATTGCACAGTTCCAGCAGTCAATCAGCCTCTTGATAGCCCAAACTATGCCTTGCACAGTTTTGGCAATGAGTCTCCCGACCTCCTGACGGAAATTATGCAACCTTCACGTTTAATCACATAGGTATGTTGCAAGTCAATCCTCAAGTTTTTTTTGGTTTTTAATTGACAGATTAATTGCTGTGAATTTTTCTTTCTCCAGGCATCATAGGTTTTCGTCTGTCTCTCAGCAGCACAAGTACAACAACTTCTAGGAGAGCAGAGTCAAAGACACTATTAAGAGCACAACTGGGGATGCAGTCGATCAAGTGTCTATGAACTTGCCTATCCACGAAGACATCAAGTTGTTCGTAGACAAGGAGATCAAGATAATATGGCAGAAATATCACAGCGAGTAGCACCATCAGCAACAGCAGAAAGCAGCACTCCCGCATGTGGCGAGTGTAAGAGGAAGGTTGTTGACAGCATAGAGGCGAAGCAAAGCTGCAAGTTCAAAGCAGATCCACTCATGACGAAAGCAGCTTTGGAGATTGAGGTTGAGGTGATGGCGTGACATGGAGATCACGCAAAGGTAGAGAGAGAAACAGAGAAAGAGTTTCATGTGTTGAAGTAGCAACTCAAGGAAGAACAAGAGATGCAGAGACGAGAAAATGAGTTGCAACAAGAACAGGTACAGCTAGGGGCGCACATGCCCAAACTGATGAAACTGCACCCGTGCAAGTTATTGATCCATCCCAATAGCTGACACGGAGTATAAAAGGTGAGCAGAATTTTTGATCGCATGCTAGGGAATTTAGCAGCATGCATGTGATCCCACCCATTTGGCACACTCACCGATGCAAAGACAAGAAGCAAGTCCTACTGGAGCTGAACATGTATCTTGACAAGTTGATGTGCATGGTCACCAACACATTGTCGAAGATCAGCACAGACACTATGCATCAGTATGTTGTTGGTCTAGCTGCACTACAGATGATGATGTGCATGTTGTCAGACGAGTTGGACAGAGGAGCCATATCAATGTACCTAGATGCAATAGAGGCAAGAGTTTGCTTTTAGCAAGATGTCACCATTGAGCGCACGGACACCATCACAGATGACCAAGCTTGGCATCAGTTCGCCACTGTCGACCATCATAAGGATGTCAAAGAGTTGTTGTCACCACAACGGTATGAGTGTTAGTGATGTCTTGCATGGCTTGCTCAAGCCATTTTGTCTCACATGGGTACATGTGCATTGTAATGTAATGGCTTGTCAAGTGGAAGTTCAAGTGTCGATAGTTGAATGTAACAGTCATAGAGTAGTTGAAGAGCCATGAGGATAGATGAACGGTCACAAAGGGAAATATCAAGGCTCACCCCACCCTTTTCTATAAATAGTCCCTCATAACTCATTGTAAAGGCTTTTGGTCAGCCAAGTTTCCGATAGGACTATCTTAGAGAGAGCTTGGACAGTATTGTAATGAGCCTTGGTTTCTCCACTGCGTAGATCTAGTGTATCACTTTGGAGGAATAGGCGGTTGTGGCTGTAACGTTCTACTATTTGAACTAGTGGTTGGACATGGATGTATTGTATGACTGTAATTTACACTTGTTAATATAACGGAGCCAACGCATTTCATGCACATTTCATATGTTGTATTGTATTTCAGCTATCTTGAGGTCTCTAAATGATATATGTATATGTTTTCTTATGCATGCATGTGTAGCTATTTCTGTATATGTGTGTATGAATATTTATGAAATGTGTTGTTGGTTTAACCATCCTTTGGATTGTTAGCTAACTTTCCTTCCATGTTATGATGCATCTTTGCTCATGTGTTCCCTTCTTAACTCCATTCTATCACATATTTCCATGGGGTGCACTCACTTCATCCTTCATGTGTTAGAACTGCTCATGCACCTTCCTTGACTTACTGCAACTATCACACCCTTGCTATCAATAGGGACATCTTACTTGCATCTGTGTGAAACCGTGGTCAAGGCGATACTTCATGGCCTACTGCTGGGACTCCTACACCAAATGGTATGAGATCTAATTGGGACTTCTTACCAGGAAGATCCCCTGACATGTTGGCGGGTCCAGCACTGTCAACACTTATGCATATGTGTGACCATATGGTTCCCTATGATGCCAAAGGGAGTCTGGTGTTTGAGTGAGAATGCAAATGCAATATTAGAAATGAGTAATTATTTTAGTATTTATTTTAGAAGCCATTGTAGTTGTAATTAGAAAAGAGTAGCCATTGTAGTATGACCTTGTGGTATGGTATTAGTAGTAGTACCCTGTGGGGCTATGTTGGTGTTACCTCGAGGGTTGGTACTAGTGGTACCTTGAGAGGAAATAATTCCTAAAAAATTAGCACCAAGTCTGATGGATGTGCCTACCAAAGTAGTTAGATGTTGTCATCTACGGTGAGATGGCGAGAAACCAAGTACTCCTATTAGTAAGGGTAGGAGGTCTTGTAGGAAATTATAGCGGGTAGAAACCCTTGGGTCCCCTATTGTGCCCTAGTAATTGTGTGAAGGATAATGTGGGGGAGGATGATAAGAAAACCAAATTATACACGCATAAGACAAAGAGAAAAATAAAATGATTAATTTTCCTTTAAAATATTAATGTGTGAAACAATAAAAAAAGAGAAAAAATTGAAAATAGGTTTTCTCTGTGTGAACAAAAATCCTAATGACCTAACCTCCTTCCAGTCAATCAATAGTTGTGCCTTGCAAATGTTGTTACAAGGGTACCAAGGCCATCTTTCTAAATTGTTGGTGACATTTCCAGTAGCCAAAAAAAATCCAAGGTATGGAAGAGGGTTATAACAAGGGGTACTGGGGCCATGTCTTGAAGAAATTGACGACACTTCCAACAGTTATTAGAAATCACCTCTAGGTGTAAGTGTTCCAATACCAACCACCTATAAGAAAATATTCCGTAAGATTGGGCCTCTAATCTACCTATGCCAAGTGGGGATGAGTGAATGTCAACTTCTGGTTAATAACATTTGGACCCATATCCCCTACCAAGAACCAAGAGATACAAGGGGGCCCATGATAATCTGTCGTCTAGGCCTTACCGCCTTCATAGGTTTATACTCATCACTAGCCTTTTGCAATGGGTTATGCAGGTGTTGATGGTGCTAGACCCACCAACATGGCAAGGGGATCTCCCCAATAAGAAGTCCCAATTAGACCTCAGACCGTTTGGTGTAGGAGTCCCAGCAGTGGGTCATAAGGTAATGCCTTGACCGCGATGTCACACAAAGGCAAGTAAGATAACTTTGTCAGTAGCAAGGGTGTGACTGATGTAGAGAGTCAAGGAATGTGTATGAGAGGTTCCAAAACTTAGAAGGGAGAGGAAGGTGAAGGTGGATTCTAGGTTGAAAGGGATCAGTCCCAACTCAGCTAGGAACACACCACACAAAGGAGATGCATAGCTTCTGGCGGAGCAGTCCAATCAGATGTGACAATCACAACATACAAGGTAAGATAACATGAAAAACACTCATAGATCAGTCTGAGACGAGTGTGATAGTTGATATAGCAAGGTTTATGAGAAAGGTTTGCCTGATGTTTGGCAGAGCAGTCGACACGAATGGTGATAGCATTAACAACATATGCAACACATTAACAACAAGATTCATATAATTGCATACAAATCAATTCATATACAAGTACTTAAGTTAAACAACATATATCATTAAGGCAACTGGAATAGTCCAACTACAATAAAAACATATGCATGAAATTATGTTGGCTCTTATTATTAAATAAATGTAAGTTACAATCATACAATACACCATGTAAACCTGCTAGCCCCAACAGTGGAATGTTACAGCCACATCCTCCTGCTCCTCCAAAGAGATGTACTAGCTTTGTGCAATGGAGAATCCAAGGCGCATTAGCATACTGTGCAAGCCTTCTTCAAGATAGTCTTAGTAGAAGCTTGGCTGACCAAAATCCTCTACAATGAGTTATGAGGGACTATTTATAGCAAAGGGTGAGGTGACCCTTAACATTCCCCTTTGTGACCGTTCAACTACCCTCATAACTCTTCACCTACTCTATGACTGTTACATTCACTCTTAACACTTGACTTACACTTGACATGACTCAACATTACAATGCCCATGTACCCATGTGAACAATGGCTTGAACAAGCCAAACTAGACACCACTCTGACTTAGATAACTATAGAAGTCCAACTGCTAAACATCCTCATGCTGATCAACAGTAACATATTGGTGCCAAGATTGGTATTATCTGATAGTGTCCATGTGTTCCGCTGTGACATCCGTCTGGAACCTGAACCTTGCTTCCATGGCATCTTGGTACATTTCTCAGGATCCTCTATCCAACTCATATGAAAGCATGTGCATCATTGTCCTCAATGTGGTCATACCAACAACATACTTGTGCATGATGTCTGCATTGTTAGGCAAGTCTGCACTGGTGGCGACGTGCATCAACTCGTTGAAGTATGAGTCAAGCTCCTGTTAGACCTGCTTCTTGGTCTTCGCTTGGGTGAGAGTCCTAAGTGATGGAATCGCATGTGTGTGCACCACAACCTCCATGATATTAAATACTCGTGCATGGGAAGCTCGTATGCTAGTGATGAGTTGTGGTAGGTCCTCATAGTTTCGGATTTGACTCCACATATGTGCTTGCAGCTCAACCGCATTAGCCCTCATCATCTTGGGCAAATGAAGCGGGGCTCCCTTGTACTTCATCATCTATGCCTACATGTTTTCAAAAACAGCATGTATGTTCTTCAAGATGCGAGATCTTCTCACACATCAATGCTGCCATCCATGAATATGAACGACTGCTTAATGCACGGTACCAAACTTTGAGTATAAAGCTTGCACAACTGTGTCCAAGGAAAATAATTCATCTAGTATTTCCTTCTTCAGTTCAACTTGGGTGGACATTGTAGAGCCTCTAACCTACACCTCATCATTCACCATTATCTACTGTTTTTCATCACCTATCTCTCTCTTTCACCTCATTTTCCCTGTTAAACCACTCAGATCATTACATTAGATGTCATTAAGCATGATCAAGTGAACTTTGCTAATGTGTGACTGTTTTGTTTAGATTTTTGACATATTACAGGCATTCCTCAGCTCTCTGCCGATTCCGCAGCCATCTGGAGATTCCGCAGCCTTTTTGTTGTTTTCAAGGTTCCACATGTCATTTTGCCAAACGAGCCACATGGGTATTCAGGTATCAAGGTGCTCAAGGTTCCTGTGCCATTTGTTCAAACATCCACGTCATCCATACCTCCGGTCAAACAGGGGCAAAGATCTGGTCAACGAAGGCAGCTAACGGTGATGCGTGAGCTGTTTGGTCACGTCAGCTCAGACGGTGGCTTGCCTGTGTTTTGCAGGACGTGGGGAACATAATCTAAGTTTGGATTTAATCCCCATGACGACCAGGACCTCCAACTCACCCACGCAGGCTCATGACGCGTCTATTTAGTTTTTATTGCACATAACAGTTTGTTATTTTTCCGTTTCTAGCAGCACGCATAGGCTATCCTTCAAATGCCTATAAATACTTGCGTCTGCATACGCTTAAGAGACTTTTATTTGCTGTATGTTGGTGAACTTGTTATAAATTTTAAGTGTTTTTAAAACTCTGTTTTTATAGTGCTGTTCTAGCACTCTTTACTGTACATTTCTGCATATGGAGCAATAGAATTACTGCTGTTTTGGAGCTTTCAACACTTTGAGTTCTCTTGGGTTATGTGAATGGAGGGCCCCTGTTCATACTAACCTTGTATAGTATTTTTATGATTCAGCATTCTCTTTTCTTGATTTATGTACAGCATAATTTGCTTCTCTTTAATTCATTTTGGATCCTTTCTTTAAGCTGATCAGCATTGCTTTTTTGCAGGTTTTGACCCGGGATTATTTGTGTGTTCATGTGTTTGCTTTGCATCTAGTGGTAGTTTCAGTTGACAAATTTAAGCTGCTGCTCCTTATTCTATTTCCATAATTAGTTTTTAGCTTTACTTTTCAAAACTGTCTGCTAATATACGTATGGTCTCTTACTATAAATTGTTTATCTTTCTAGAGATTAGAATACTAATCACTTGCAGCTGGCTTTGAGTGCTTTCTAGACTAATCCTTAGCTACTCTCTAATCGTGCTTTACACAGTACTATGTGATATAGGCATAGAGTTAGAAAGAGCAAAATAATATCACTAGTCTTTAAAGTAGATTTTCTCATTTTTATCAGTTATTAGACTTACTTTTAGCTACTTCTTAATCGTGTCTTACACAGTACTATGTGTTAGAGGTAGAGAGTTAAGAAGAGATAAACTTTATCATTGGTCTTTTAAGTGATTTTCTTATTTTTGCAGCAGCATGAATGGTGTCTAATGCCATTAGAAGAGTGGTTCTTTGCTTTCAGTTATTTTAATTCATTTCCTTCAAAGCATTCCTTTCTCAGCAATTAGTTAGGAATCACTAATCACACACCCTCACTCATTTAGAATTCACTTCACACACACCATCACTCATCTGTTTATAAATACATCATTTCATCTTAGGAAGATAAAAATAATCACAAACAACACCCCCAAACGACAAAAAGCTTTAAGAGGTTGCTTAAGTACATATAGTACACCTTCACTTCATCAGCTTACGAGCCCCGGGTTGACAATTAATGATATCAATTTAGGAATACTAAATTGACCAAACATGCCGTTGCCGGGGAAGTGAAATTAAGTAGCCATATTCTTTAAAAAAAAAAAAAAAAACATAAAATTTCAAGGAAAGAAGTTGATAACCTATCAAAGTATGCTCTCCTCTTGCACTGCAAGGTGATCTGGAGGATCAGAAAAGAGAAAGTTATTGATCTAGTAGTTTCTTGAGTATGCTCTCTTCTTGCACCTAGAGTGAACTGGAAGATCAGAAAAAGAACTATTAACTTGACTTGAAGAAAATAATAAAAAATTTCATGCATAGAGCTAGAGATTCTAGAGGAAGGTTTTTAGCTAGAGCTCGAAGTTCAATTTTTACAAGTCCATCTGCTTCAAGGGATAGACAAGAGACACCTCCCTTATCTCCAACCGACACTCCTAGTCCTAGAATTCTTGGAATTCAAGAGCCAAGAGTTGACTCTCCTACACCTTCTATTGAATTTGAACCAGGAAGAGACTCTTCCCTTTCTCCTACAGAAAGACCAATTGTAATTGAGGAAGTAGAATCATTTGAGGAAGAAGGAGAAATATCTTCTCATTCACCTTTTGTAGAAGAACCAGAAGATTTTGAAATCCCTAGGAGAACCATCATGGCAGAGGAAGAAGTAGGTGGTAGAGGTAGAGGTAGAGGAGGAAGAAGAGGTCCCATTGGAGGAGGAAATATAGATGGGGATAACTCATTTGGGTTTCCTATCGTTGATGAGGATTCCTGAGCCACCATGAAAAACATATCACCATCTGTCCTCCCTAACTTCCATGGGTGATCTGAGGACCCTGAAACATTTTTATTTGAGTTTGAAGTGGTGTGTCGAACTTATGACTATCTAGATGACTCCCAGAAACTCAAATTGTTCCCTTCAACACTGAAGGATCAAGCCTTGAAATGGTTCATGGGGTTACGTACTCAATCCATTAAGACTTGGGATGAAATGAAACAAACCTTTTTGGATAGGTTTTTGGACTATTGTATGCCTACTAATCACAAGGACGAGGTTTTTAAAATGATACAAAGAGAAGATGAGAGCTTAGAAGATTTACTTGAAAGATTTCAATATAACTTGAAAAGAGCAAAA